>CAUYRB010003184.1:0-28038 GCA_963574695.1 Propithecus perrieri | reverse complement strand
GGAGAATGAAGTCTGAGGTGGTGTTTCGCTTCTCCATAATGTCTGCCAGTGCAGCACTGCAAATGGAAAATCAAGAAGGTAGGGGCTATATCACCATTGTATCTTAAAGCTGAGTAGTACTCCATGGTATACATATACCACATTTTATTAATCCACTCATGTATTGATGGACATTTGGGTTGTTTCCACATCTTTGCAGTTGTGAATTGTGCTGCTATAAACATTCGGGTGCAGGTGTCTTTTTCATAGAGCAACATTTTTTCTTTTGGGTAGATGCCCAGTAATGGGATTGCTGGATCAAATGGAAGCGGATAGAGCTGGAACACATTCTACTAAGTGAGGTATCCCAAGAATGGAGAGACAAGCACCACATGTACTCACCATCAAATTGGTATTAACTGATCAACACATAAGTGCACATATAAGAATAACATCTATTGGATGCTGCTCAGCGGGAAGGGGGTAGGAGGGAGGAGGGGACGAGTATTTGCATACACAAAGAGTGCAATGCGCACCACCCGAAGGATGGACATATTTGAAACTCGGACTTAGGGGGGTGGGGGGGGCAAGGGCAACATATGTAACCTAAACATCTGTACCCCCATAATATGCTGAAATAAAAAAAAAAGGTAGTGGCTTTTATCATTAAATATCTTAGTTTGGCTTCGTGACTTCTGGACATGTACTGGATATGGAATCCGAGGTTCTGATTGAAAGCCCTGCCTTTCATTTCACATGCTTTCCTTGGTCTGGCAACTTTGTCATGTTTTAACTGAAGTCATGTATGTGCTTCTCACAGGAGTATATTTATAGATCAAAATGAATCAAAAATATTTTTAAAAACTGTCAAAGATCATAATTGTAAAGATTTACTTTTATTATTTTTATGTTACTTGTATTACTATTGTGATTTTGTGATACATAATGATAACAAAATTAACTGGTTCAGGAAAAAAACACTCATTCAGAAACCTACCATTTAGGCTTCTTTGAGTCACAGATGATTTATATGTACCTTCTTGAACCTGACACATACTCAAATTATGTCTTTTTAAAAATAGGCAAGAAGTTACAATTATTTTAGTGTGGGTTACCAGAAACACAGAATGGAATATACAAGTATAAATAAAACAAAATTCTTCCTTTGAACAATAATAATAATATCCCATATAATTGATACAAATTTTCTTTTCTTCCTCTCACTAAAAGGAAGTGCCTGATTTTATTTGCCTGATATTTGAAGTGCATTCATTCTAGTTCATCTCCTCCTGCTTTGAAACCTTCAGCATCTGCCCATTGCAATTCAAACAAAACACAAAATTTCTCCCCAAGTTTACTGAGACATGACCTACATAGCATTTTCCATACAACATAGAGTCATGGAGACCTATAGGGGCCAAATTAGAAAAAAAAAAAAAAAACATTAGAGTATCTTTGATGTTGATAAATACCAAGAGAGAATAGCAACAACTATAATAAGGAGTAAAGTGACAAAAAGGACAAGAAAACAATTTTTAAATCGTTTCATCTCTATGGAGCATTATTAATTAATAACAAGCAAAATCTCAAACATATTTGGAAATGAAAAAACATGTTTTTTAAAATATCTACATTGATATTTGGCCTTTCTCTTTAACATTTTTGAAATATTTTAGAAAATGAATTTGTTTTCTTAAGCAACGCAATCAAAATGACTGAGCCCACAGAAATGAGTACAACTTCATTTGGAAGAGTTTGTAGGTTGTGAGCTGTTATAAATTGGGCATAATAAAGATGTTTTAGTGTTTCATATTTTAAAACTCTACACTGTGAACAAATCTTGTAAACTCATAGTACATGAGCATAGAGCTGCAAGGAGCTAATTCCCTCTTTCATTAGCAGAAAAATGCACAAATGCATTACTTTGTACACATACAGGACTGTAGACCTCTTTCTGGTACAGACAGTTTCAGACTGATTTCACGTCAAAGCTATAAAGATATCCAAATCTCTGAGCTTGTTGTGTGGAGTTTGCCTGGTCATTGATTACTGCAGAGACAGAAATAGTGATGATGCTTTTTAATCAGGGTCTGATTTGGTGGATGCCCTAATGGTGTAAAATTTAGGTGGCAGACAGAACCCACTTATTGTATAGCCATCTCACACACAGGTGGTCTCATCCAGGGACCTGCTGAAAGGCAATGGCAGTGGCTCATTAAGTTGCTGTGTCTACCACACAAGCAACCAGATGTGAAGGGACACAATGACACACAATAACATCGGCATATTTGAGATGGCTTGTTTAAACACTGGATATCTGGGAAATAAATAAAGATTTTAGGCAAATAACAAGCAATATAGCCAAAGACTTTACTTAATCAAGTCTTTGCCAACCTTGTTTATCTGTACTCTCTTCTTTCTATCTAGTTAATATACACAGTCTCTTGCTTTATATCCTATTTTAATTATCTTTCTCATGTTATTGCCACAGCCCTCTGACTCCTTTACCACAGGCTTCCACTGTCTCCATTATAACTTTAAACAACCCTGGACCCATCTCATTAATGCAGAATGTATGGATAAAAGAACACTGGACTTGGAATAAAGAAATCCTGATTTGAGAATCATTGCTGCCTCCATAACTGTAATCCCAACTACTGCAGAGGCTGAGGTGGAAGGACGACTTGAGTCTGGGAGTTGGAGAACAACCTGAGCTAAAGACTCATCTCCAAAAAATTTATAAGAATTAGGATTGCGTGGAGGGATGCACCGATAGTCAAATTTATTCAGGAGGCTGAGGCCGGAGGATCCCTTGAGCACAGAAGTTGAAGGCTGCAATGAGGTATGATTGCACCACTGCATTCCAGCCTGGGTGACAGATGAGGACCTAATCTCAAAAAAAAAAAAAAAAAAATCACTGCTTCTAGTCAGCTTGTTCAAAATTATGATAGTTGTATCACTGGTGGTATGTGACATGATTTTAGGTAGTATTTGGAATAACATTTTCTATCTGAGTGGTTACATATGAATTTTAATATGTGCCAAGAAAAAATGAACAGTAAATCATGGAAAAAATCACTGTTGTCATTTAATATCTGTGGGATGAGGGACAAGTTACTTAACCTTGTTTTTTTGTTTTGTTTACTTATATGTTTTAAATTATAAATTTTTTAAAGAGATTACTCAAGGAATTAAATGATGTTTCCATGTGAAGTGCTTTGAAATAGTTTCCCAAGTCATTTTGTGTATTGACACAAAATTTGGTTTTAATTTTATTTTAATTTTTCAGTCTAGATCATATGTCGCCATTTTTTTTTGCGCATTCAAAAGCTTAAAAGTCAACATAAAATGTCAATTAGATCATTTGAACTGAATGCTAGGGCAACATTAAGGTTAAATTCTGAATTGAAAAGAATAAACTTCATAATCTAAAATGCTATACTCTTTAACAATTAAATGTTCTTTCTCTAGAGGTAGAGGTTGAGGAGCGTGTGTGAGAGAAAAAGAGGAGAGAGATAAACGACATAGGCACGCACACACACAAATGTATCTCTAAATGAAATAGCACTTTAATCTGTAACCAGGGCTCTTTAAAGTGAAAATATAACAAATAAATAAATCTGTATTGTCCTCCTATACTATAAAAAATGATGATATATGATATTATAATAAATTGATCTTTCAACATGCTGTGTCAGTCAGATAATAGAAAAATGAGCTTTAATGCATTCTTCAACTCTTGTTTCATCTACATAGAGCAGCGCAGCTTGATCATCTTTGTCATTCAAAGAGATTTTTTGAATAATGGATTTCTTGGTATTATTTATATACAGTTGCTTTGGCTTGCTAAATGGAACATTTATTCCTCAATTAAAAGACAATGCGATTAGCTCAGAAAATTATGAGAATGTGAACAGACACATAATATTTATAAATATTTCTTGTTTAGGTCAATTTGTGGACTGAATTAATTCTAAGCTATTAAATAGAATAACTAGAGTTAAACAAAACACTTTTAAAAACTATATATATTTTTTTCCAGAAGTGGGAGAATTTTTTTTCCTTCCAGAAATAGATGGTAAATAGTTTTCTATTTATACATGTATGCACCCTTCAGAAAAAAAAAAAAAAGGATACTTTTTCATTTTTTTAAAAGTAACAGTATATTCTGTCCCTACATTTTTTATCTATTCTAAGCTCTTTTTATTTAAAAAGTCTGAGGAATTTTGTGTCTGTTAATTGCAAACCTTGCCCTTTCGGATGCTGGCAGGTAAATTGACTGCAGTCTCCTTCCCCACATTCACACTTACTTGGAAATACACACGGGTCATTGTTCTAGACTCTTAGAATTCCATTCAACCATCTCCTTTTCCCTTCCTTCTGCCATCCTGCCCTCCATAAAGACAGTGTCTCTATGTCCACAAGCTGTTGCTATAACATGGAGAATTCCCTGAAGCAGCCACACTGTTCAGTGAAAAACTCCTCTAAGATGAACTCAATCCTTCAACTGAATTGACTGCTTATTCAGGAAGTTCGGTCCGGATGGCTCTGGGTGAACATAGACTGCATCTTACATTGTCAGAACATCACTTGGACAACAGGGAGACTTTGACTTTGCATTGTTTGCGGATGCAATTTTAGAAATGTTACTTTGCCATTCAAAAGCCACATGTAAAATACCAAACATGTAATAAATATGCATCATTTGAAATTACTTCCTAATATAATGGAAAGATAATTTTCAATGAAATTCGACTCACCTTTGTAGGAAAGAATCATAGTCAATGATGTATGTGACTAGATCTTCCTGATGAGTTGGCTGGAAATATGTGATTACACCGGCGCTGTGGATACTGCACTGTGCTCCTGACCTCATGCCATACTTAGTAAAAAGTCCCATATGACCGCTGAAAGTTTCCTACACTTACAAAATACCTTCCTTGGAGAGTGATACCTTAAAAGGCAAGTCACCTTTAACAAGGGAACGCAGATTTAAATGTTTCCCAAGGGTAAATGAAAGCAATGAGCTAAGTTAGCACCCAGGTTTTGCTAAAAGCAAAAGCACTGCAGATGGGAACATGAAAAGATGTGTCATTGGTAAAGACAGAACATGCAATGAATGAATTAATTGAGGCAAAAACTGGAATTCTGCTCATTGATAATCCTTGAACTGAACAAATGTGACTGTGACTGTGACTGTGCCTCAACTAAAGAAAATGTTAATTTTTAAAAAATTGTACCCTGACAATAATAATAGATTTTGTTCAAGAAGCATTTCTGCATGCTAGTGCACATGCTCAGCATTTCACAAGTATGTACCCGCATTTTATTTAATCTTTAAAACAACCCTCTGATATATAAACTTCTAGATTTTACAGATTTACAATCAACGTTACTGGTTTTAAATACCATACCTACATTTAACTATCATGAGTTAGCAGATTAAAGAACTTTGATGTTAAATCACCTTAAATTTTTAAGGAACATCTGAATCATGCAGAAACCTTTTCAACTATAATTTCAGAAACATTGTTTAAAATAAATTATCTAAATGTGAATTCTATCTTGAATTAGGTTTCAATGCTTTGATACCCTATAAACTAACCGATTCCCAAATTTGGTCCATTAAAGTTTTATTTGGTATTTTTTGTATGTTTTTAATCCTGTTTCTATTCCTTACTCATTTCATGATCTCATATAACCATTACAAATGAGCTTCACATTCCTCTCATTTAAGATATGCATACTAACTGCTTATTTTGCAGCATTATTAGAAGGATTAAATGAAATATTTGTAAATGACCTGAAAGAGTATCTGGCCCATAGTAAATGCTCTATCAATGTTCATTGTTATCATCATTGTGATAATTTTAAGTGGAAAAAAGATATCTTTGAAGCAGAATTATTGTTGATTCTGGCCTAAATATTATAAAAATTATCTAAAATGGAAAATAAGACAAAGGGAGGGTAGCCTGTCCTTTCAAATGCCGTACTGAAGCATTGTTTGACAGTTCTGTTCAAAGATTATTCATGAAATTGTTCTCTGGGTGAACGTGCCTGTGTTCAGTCAGGGCCCAGAATCTGAGCATGTATGTCTGTGTCAAGCAGAGACGCAAACAGTTTCTGTCCAAGCCAAGTAAGACATCAACCAGTTTTATCCTAACTGCAAACAAAACCAAAAGCAATGGGGTATTTTTTCCTGATATCGAATACATGGTGTCTTGTCCAACACTATTTCTCCAACTCTCAGACATCACCTGAGTGTCCTACAATTCCATTCAATCCTAACACTAACTACCTAGAGTTGGCATCAGACTCAACAAGCAGAAATACTCAGTCCCACAAGACTGCCTTCACTTCACATTCCAGTCATGAGTAGTAGGTCCCCAGGTTACCTACACTCCTGATGACTTGGCTACAAAGTCAATGGTTCCCACAACCACCTTCCGTCAGGTTAGACAATTTGATAGAATGGCTCCAGTAGTCAGGGAAATTCTATACTTACAATTACAGTTTATTACAAAGGATATAAATGAAGTCAGATGAAGACATACATCTGGAAGGGTTCAGAATGGACCGAAGCACAAGAGTCCCCATCTCTGTGGAGTTGAGCTACCCTCTGGGCACACAGATGTTTATGCTAACTCAGAAGCTCCCTGAAGCCTGTGACCTGGGGGTTTTTATGGAGGTATTATTGGGTAGGCCTGATTGTGGCTCTTGGTGATTAACTCAATCTCCAGCTTCTCTTCCCTCCCCAGAAGTTGGGGGTTGGAGCTGAACTGTCCAAGCTCCTGATCAAGGCTTGATCATTCTGACAAGTCCTCAATGGGAAGAGATCTAGGACTTTGCCAAGAGTTTAAAAGCTTTGTAATTTCCTGAGTGATAACAGTGATAAAGGCCTTGTTTGTTCTAATGAGGCAACTCTTGACTCTTATCACTGTTATCACTCAGGAAATGAAAAGGGTTTAGGAGCTCTGTGCCAAGAACTGGGGACAAACACCAAACATTTTTCATATTGTACAACAAAAGCCTGAAGCAAAAATAAAGATTAATAGCATTTATTTCAGTACGACTTTTCCAGAGGACTATAAAATACCCTTTTCAACTGAAAAACTCTTTGAACCAGCACGAACAACATGCTGGTTCCTTCATGGGTGAGTTAAATACACCTTTGGCAAATGTTCATTCCTTATTTGTGTGAGAGGTATGTATTTAACTTTGGGAAAATTATATTGTTTCAGAAGGTACATGTGATTTTGTCTCAAATTGGCTCAGATTTAAAACTGATTTGGTTAGAGAGTAACTAGCACATAGGCTTCATAAGCAAACAACTCCTTTTGCCATTTTCTTATGAAGAACCCTCATAACATATGGCCTAGTCCATTCATGCTGCTATAACAAAATACCTGAGATTGGGTAATTTATAAACAATGGAAATTTATTTCTCACAGTTCTAGAAGTAGACAAGTCCAAGGTCAAGGAACCAGCATATGGTGTCTGGTGCGGGACTTCTTGCTGCATCCTTAAATGGTGGAAGGGGTGAAAAAGACCAAAGGAAATGAATGCTATGACCTCATATGGCAGAAGAAGACAGTGAACCCCTTCCCTCTTTTATAAGGCCTTCTATAACAATCCTAATCCCATTTATAAGGGCTCTGGCTTCCAAAGGCCCAAGTCCTAATACTTTCATGTTAGTGATTAAGTTTAACTTATGAATTTGGAAGGACATATTCAGACTATAGCATCAGCTGACCTTCCTTTTGCCTTAGCGACCAGACAGAATATTCACAACATGAAGTCCCGCATCACAGAACAAAGATACAATCTGAAAAGCACTTGGAATTGGGTTAGATGGGTCTAAAAAGGTGGTTTTGAGATGAGGGTTGCCAGCCTCAAGAGGGAGCAACACATGAAGACTGGTTTGTTTCATCTTCTTCTGGAAGATCATGGTGAGGACTTGGTCATTCTCAATTGGAGAAAAGGAATAATGAGGTACTTGAAAATTGTTCTTGGCAGACTAGGAGCAACTTACATGAACTCTCCAAAACAAGTTGATCCAGGACCCAACAAACAAATGTCAAAGTAGGGAGAGAAAAAAAAAAATGAAGTAATTAAGGACCACAGCTCCATAAATAATTCTTATGCAAGTGTGAGTTTACCCCTTCCAGGGGCCTCAGAAATGTGTAAGGAAGACATGTTTGTTCCAAAGACTGACTTTGGAGGGAGAATTTAGTTGTCAATGGTTATCATTGCTAATCATCTTACATACGTAAGAACTTCCCTGGCTGAAGTACTGATATAAACTATTTTCATTATCACTGCTCACATCTATAATGTCTAGGATTGGGAATCATTAATTTTAGTCTTTATCGAACTAGAAATTAATTAACTGCATAATTTAAGTACATGAAATTTGTATTGTCCTTCATCCTAACCAATAGTTGGCATTGATAAACTTTCAGTTTTTCTAATTTGTTGACTGGGAAATGGAATCATATTTTATACATAATTTGAATTTCCCTGATTTTTAATAAAATTAAACATCCTTTCACTCATGAAATGGCAATTCTTCTTTCTTTTTCTGTGAAAATACTTATTCATACAATTTATCTATTTTTTTCTTTGTGGATTTCAGACTATTTATTTGCAAATATCTTTATATACTTTTCATTGTTTATCAGTTATAAATATCACACATTTTTATTTTATTTTACTCTCTGTTCCATGCCTTTTGACAATGAAAAGTTCTTAAATACATTTAAATTTCTCAAATATTTCTTTTATGATTTGAGCTTCTAGATTGTAAAAATTCATTCTCTTCTCTGTGACCATTAATGTGTTATTTCCTAATTTATCCAAAAATTGCTTATGATTTGCTTTTCTATTGAATATCTCAATTCCGTGAAATCAAATTCATGTATGGTTTTGTTCTTTTGTCACTTATATATTTTTCAAATAATTTTCTAAAAGTATGGTTCAATTAAATGTTTTTAAAATTCATGTAGGAGATTTGTTAGGTTTTCTTAATTCCTATAAACTTCCTTTAATTTATTTTAGGTTTTTTATTTGGAAGATTTTATAATCCTTAGGATGATAATATTGTACACCAATTGCCAAGTCTCATACTTTCTCATCTTTTTATGTTTTGAGCTAGTTTGAAATTAAAATTAAAGTATGACAGGAGTGCTGAGAACAGATATCATTTTCTTGTTTCTCCTATTAAGCAGAGCTTATTGAACCTTTCAGTATTGAATGATGTATTATATCTTTAATATTTTTGATACTTTAATCTCATTTTTGTTTTTATGTAGGTCATGTATATCTTTGCTCGCTGGTTCTTTGAAGAGTTTTCTTTTTCTATTTATGTACAGCAGCTTTACTAAAATATATTTGATCCAGATTTATTTTTATTTTACCTTCTTGGGACATATTTAACTTTTTGAATCTGAGAACTCATAACTTGTGTTAATCTCAGTCAGTAGTTACTCAAATATTTTCTCCTGTATTTTATAAGAGGAACAGAATACTCGTGCATTTTTTGTAAATGTATGCAAGCCATATTAATATATGTTTAACACTCACTAATTTCCAATATCTAAGTATTTTATCATTAGCAATATCAACACTAATTATGTATTTCCCATCTGCAAATATGTGTTATGATTTTGAATGATACTGAAATCGGTATGATTCTGTGAGCATCTGCACAAAACTGAGTGAGAAGAGAGGATGGTTTCATTGTCATGGTCACTAAAATTGTAGAAAGAAGCTGTAATAGAAGGCCACAAAACACTTGAAATAGAACCCAGGATATTTATACTTATTATATTTGAAATTAAAAATTACTTTTTCATCAAGATACAAAAATTTGAACTGAGGTTTTAAAGATTAAATGACTTAGCCAAGGTCACAAAAGTAAATAACAACAAAATTTTGTCCATAAATGCTATAGTTTTAAGTAGTGTTTTGCTCATAAGTTTTATTCTAGTAATATTATTTGTACAGTGTTCTTGAAACATTATACAGTAATATAGTTAAAATGTATTAAAACTGTATAAATATATTAAAATACATAACACGATATTTCCAAAAAGGAAATAAATGAAAATAATGAAGTTATTATTACAAATGTTACATACGTGTTAAATACATCTCTGAGCATTGAATCTGCACAGAGGTGAAGGTAAATGAAATAACAAGGATCCCTTGGAATTATGCTACTTTAACAATTTATTACGTAACTTCTAAGTCTTTTACAGATATTAACACATCTAAAATATTATAATAACCATATAATGTAAGTACCATTATTATTACTATTATTATTCTGCAGATGTAGAAACTGAGACATAGAGAATTTAAACACTTATTCTGAAATCTTACTCTCGAAAACTGGTGAGACATGGATTCACACCTGTGCTGCCCAAGCCCAGGTTTCTCCTCTGTTCTGAGGCACTCTGTCTTGCTAGCACTTAGTGGAAGCTTCTATCCATACATATGTTTTACAGAATTAAGAACATGAATAATAATTCTTAACAAAGCTTTAGTAAACAATGGCTGAGAAAACTTCAGTTCCAGTACCTATAGGCACTATGTCTGCATTTTGCTTTGGAAGTTGTATCTCCTAGTTGAAAACAACAAACTGACAGCATGAGAAACTATCAAAATAATTCATTTGGGAATAGACGAAATGAAAACATACTGTAGTTTTGATAGACGCTTTATTAGAAACGTAACTTTCATTGTAAATATAATTGGCTTAAAAATAGCATGATCTGAAAAAAATATGGTACGTAATACATGTTTATCTCAGGTATAGAAATTGCACAGTCATGCCATATTCCATTGATGATCTCAAAAAGTAAAAGATAACCATAATACAGCAGGAATAGATTATTGACTGTCTATCATGATAAATACACTAGTTTTGACTGCAAGCTCAAAAATGAATAAAGTTCAGGATCTCAAGGCAACTTTGAACTTATGAAAATTGTATATAAATATACATATACACACACATGAATATTGTAAATAAATATATTGATTTTTCAGTTAATATAAACCTATTGCTTAACATCACTAATCAGTAGTTAAATGCAAATCATAACTTTCATGAGATGCCACCTTACACACATCTGGATGGCTCCTATTCATAAAAAAGAAAATAACAAGTGTTGGAGAGGATGTGGGAAAGTGACATTCTTGTGCACCGCTGATGGAAATGTAAAGTGGTACAGCCACTGTGGAAAACATAGAGAAATTTCTCAGTAGGTTAAAAATAGATTTAACGATTGCAATTTAAATGCAATTTAGCGATTGCATTTCTGGGTATATACCCCAAGTAATTGAAAGCAGGGTCTCAAAGAGATATTTCTACACTTGTCTTTATAGCAGAATGATTCACAGTAGTAAAATGTGGAAGCAACTCATGTGTCTATTGAGAAATGACTGGCTAAAATAACTGTGGTGTGGACACAAAACAGAATATTATCTAGGCTTAAAAATGAAGGAAATTATGGCATATGCTAAAATATGCATGGACCTGGAGAACTTTACGCTAAGTGAAACAAGCAAGTCACAAAATAACAAATACTCAGTAAGCAATACTGAATATAGACAAAATTGTACAGACAGAAAGTAGAATGGTACTTTTCAGGGGAAGGAATGAGAGTGAGCTTAATGAGCATAGAGTTTCCTTTTTACAAGATGAAAAGAGATATAGTGATGGATGGTGGCGATAACTGCACAACATTATGAATATATTTAATAATATTGAGCGGTACACTTAAATGGTAAAAATGGTAAATTTTATGTTATGTGTCTTTTGCCACAACAAAACATTGAAGAATCCCTATTAATACAAAATAAGATAAACTCATTCAAATTGTATGAATGTATATGAAAATTCAGACTAAAAAATAGAGACACAAAACACTATGGGAACACTATTTTCTCTTCAAAATATTGGGGCTCATTAAACCACCAAGACACAAGTGATCCCTGAATTACAATTTGGCACTTGGGTTGTGAAGAGACTTTAGATGAATGACATGAAAGGAAAATGTATGGGCCTATAGTAGTCAGAGTTATCCACCAATGGGATGAGAGAGAGAGAGAGGAAGAATGAAGAGGAGGAGAGAGGATGGTGGGGAGCAGGAGATTGAGATTTGTCACCAGGAATTGGCTCACATGATCATGGAGGCTGACAATTATTGTCTTTTGCAGTCAGCAAACTGGAGGCCCAGGAGAGCTGACAGTGTAGCTCCAGTTTGAAAGCAGATGGGCTAAAGCCCCAGGAGGAGCCAATGTTTCGGTTCAAGTCTGACGCCAGGAAAAAGTGCTGCCCCAGTTTGAAGGCAGTGAGGCAAATAAATTCTCTCTTAGCCTGTTTGTTCCACTCAGGCCTTCAGCTGGTTGGATGGTGCCCACCCACACTAGGGAGGGCAATGTGCTTTACCCAGTGCACTGATCCAAATGATAGCCTTGTCTAAAAATGCCTTCACAGACACATCCAGAATAATGTTGGACCAAATATCTTGGCACCCCATAGCCCAGTCAAGTTGATACATAATTAACCATCTCATGGCTTATGAAAAAATCGTATCCGTACCTTTGTACAAGTTTCACCCTTAGGCTTTTAGTAACCTCTTGGGAAATTCTGGTCTATGATCCATGTTAAGGCATTTAAAATCAAGGAATGGTAATCTTTGGCAAAATGTTTTGTCTATTATTCACTAAAGGTTTTAAATTAAAAATGACTAAATTTAGGCCAAAATTTTTAGAAACATTATGGATTTGAATAATACTGTGGAAGAATCTGTTAAGTCTATTAAATAATTAACCCCTTTGTTTTAAACAAAAATTAATTTGGAGCATCAATCCCGAATACCTGTATAATCACAATATTCAAATATATTTTAAAAATGCAGATGCAATGAAATTTCAGTGTAAATTCACATTAAAAATGGGTAAAATAGAAATATAGAGCACCCACTTGTTCATAGTAATTATGAAATCACAGTGGCTAGAGTAATAAGAACTTTCATTCTTTATTTCTTTACCACAGCGCTGTGATGACTTCCTTGTTTAGTCCATGAAATATCTGCTGATAACCCCTTCTCTTTGAGGGTCTTCTTACCCATTGTCCACTGTGACACTGATCTCTAACCTCTGTGACTTTATTCCTTATCCAATATTCTCCAATCCCCACCTGAGATGCACATTGTTGAAGGTGTATTTCCTGGGATTTCCAACAGATTTCCAATGGTAATCGTACTATTTTGAGCAGGAAGTCTTGACCTCAGCATGCAATTATTACAGTGGATGTTGTTCAGGATTTTAATGCATGTTTATGCCAGTCCTTCTGCTGACTACTTTGCTTGTGTTACTTGGGCAAAACCTCACAACAGCTCTCAAAGATGTAGGTACTGTGGTTCTTATCTTACAGAACAGAAAGCCCAACCTCAGAAAATTTTTAGTTAGTCAACAAGGGGACATATCATATAAAAGCAAAAACAGAAACAAAACAAAACAAACAAAAACAGACAAGACAAAAAAATAAAAAGGGGGGAAAAAGAAACAAACACAGGGACAATGAATAGAAATTAACAAATTTTGTAAATATTAATTCTACTGTACAAATAATCACTTTAAATACCCATGGTCTACATATATCAATTAAGAGACAGAGACTGTCAGAGACTTATTATCGAAAAATAAGATCCAACTATATGTTGTGTACAAGAAACCCAGCTTAAATATAAAGATGCATATAGAGTAAAAGTGAAGGGAGGGAGAAAAACACACCATGCGAACACTAATCAAAATAACTCTTTATCAGTAGCTTCAGACCAAGCCAACTTCAGAGGAAGGAAAATTATCAGGGATAATAAGGGCGCAATGACAAAGGGTCCATTCTCAGAGAACACACAACAGTCCTTAATGTGAATGCACCTGACAACAAAGTGTCAAAACACATGAGGTAAAAACTTACAGAACTGCAAAAGAGAAATAGACTACTAATAAAATTGGAGTATTCATCACCCAATATCAGTAATTGATAGATCCAGCAGGTAGGAAAACAGTAAGGACATAACTGAATTGAACAGCACCATCAACCAACTGGATCTAATTCACATCTCTAGACTACTTCATCCAACAAAAGCAAAATAGGCAGAATACACATTCTTTTTAAGTTCATACAGAACATTCACCAATATAGAGCCTATTTTGGGCCATTAAACAAACTTTAGCAAATATAAAACATCAGAAACTATACAATGTGTGCTATCAAACCACAATGGAATTAAGCAAGAAACCAATAACGGAAAGATACCTGTAAAACCCCAAATACTGGAGATTAAACAACACAATATTAAATAACGCATGGGCCAAAGAAGACTCATAAAATAAAAATCCACCACAAGTATCCTTCATGTGGTGGTGGAGGAGAGAAAAATACTTATTTATCATAAAATATAAATGTCATAGACCCTGCTCCTGTGGCCAAATACAAACACTAAGCGAATAATACAACTGACTTCTTTCACCATGTATTTTAAGTTCCCCTTTACCATCTGCCAGAATTTTGGATAGGTAAGTTTCTTTACCTAGTAGGGCATAATGATATAAAGTTTGTAAGCAGCTGGAGAGGGAAGACCAGAAATTAAAGCTGCAGAAGAGGGCTAGGTGGTTATGGAACTAGAAGGCAGGGATTCTTACCTTCCTCAGTTCCTGTGACTTGTTGATAACTCATGAGCGATGTGTCTGACCAGGAGACATCCAGGAAGGAATGCTTTAGTTATCTTATTTATCTTTGCTGCCTATGGTGCTAGCCTTATATTGGGAGACCACACTTATACCTATGACTTGCTGAATGGTTATCAGACACAATCAGTAAAAGAATATTCAATTCAGATATTAAAATCAACTCAACAAAAGCTGCAGTGTTAGAGAAAAACAGTTATAAAAAACAGTTATAATAAAACAGTTCCTTTTTATTCTCCTGTTCTCTTTCATTTCATTTTTTTGTGTTTATTTTTCTTTCAAGGAAGTTCAAGCAGTAAGTTTTCATGGAGAAATGGAATCACACTTCAAGTGATTTCATTTTTTTGGGGGTGGTTTCCCCCAAATGAAACTGGCCACTTTCTCATGTTCCTTATTATTATCATATTCTTCCTCGCCTTGGTGGGTAACTTGGCCATGATTCACCTCATACGTGCGGATCCCCGTCTCCACACACCGATGTACTTTCTGCTCAGCCAGCTCTCCCTCATGAACCTGATGTACATCTCCAGCACTGTCCCCAAGATGGCTTTCAATTTCCTCTCTGGCCAGAAAGGCATCTCCTTCCTGAGATGTGGTGTGCAAAGCTTCTTCTTCCTTACCATGGGTGGTTCTGAAGGCTTACTGCTGGCCTCCACGGCCTGATGACCATTATGTGGCCATTTGCCACCCCCTCCATTATCCCATCCGCATGAGTAACAGGATGTATGTGAAGATGATCATAGGATCTGGGACAGTGGGGTCCATCAACTCCTAGGCACACACAGTCTACATCCCCCATATTCCTTACTGCAGGTCTAGGGCCATTGATCATTTCTTCTGTGATGTCCCAGCCATGTTGTCTCTTGCCTGTATGGATACCTGGGTCCATGAGTACATGGTTTTTGTGAGAACAACCCTCATTCTCCTTCTTCCCTTCCTTGGTATCACTGTTTCCTATATCCATGTCCTATTTGCTGTCTACCATATGCATTCAAAAGAGGGAAGAAAAAAGGACTTTACCACCTGTTTAACATATTTGACTATAGTGATCTTTTATTATGCACCTTTTGTCTACACCTATCTTCAGCCCAAGAATCTCTGCTCACCAGCAGAAGATAAGATCCTGTGAGTCTTCTACACCATGCTCACTCCCATGCTCAATCCCATTATCTACAGCCTGAGGAATAAGGAAGTCCTAGGGGCCATGACAAGAGTGTTTGGGATATTCTCCTCTCTGAAAGAATGATCATGTCTGTCCCTACCTCCCTTTCTACACTTCTCTTTTATGTTTTGATTAGAACATCCTAGAACAGTGTTGTCCAATAGAAATATGGTAATAATTTAAAATTTTCCAGTAGACACATTTAACCAGTAAAATTATCTTAAATTATATATTCGTTTAATTCTAAACATTATTACCAATGTTAACATTAACAACACTGATATTAATTATAGAGTATATTATTTTAAGATATTACATCAAATATATTACATGTTTGTATGTATAATATTGTCATAATATTTATACTGATATGACATAATATCTACATGTAATTAACATAAAATTATTAGTGCAATCTTTTACTTTGTTTTCATTCTATGCCTTCAAAGTCTTGTGTGTATTTTATACTTAGAGCACATTGAAATTTGGACTATACACATTTCTAGTGCCCAATAGCCACATGGGGCCTGTGTCTACAGTTTTGACAGTGCAGCTTTGAGCAACCAATAAAATGTTTTCGGAAGTTACATATATGTGTATGTGTGTGTGTTTGTAGTGTATAAAAGTCTATTTGTGGTGTATACAACATTGATGGTGGGATGAGAAGTACCAAGTAAAACAAGCCTGCTAAAGTGGTGTTCATGAGTTTGCTTATGTGGTCTGCACTTTTCTAGCTTGTGTGTCTTGACTGTAATTGACATCTGGAGTCTGTGTTATACTTTCACAAAACTATTCACAGATAGCTTGTCTGACTTAGGATTTTTCTTATTTAAATAAAAATATTGAGATTAAATAACCTGAATAATGATATGAGAATAATGCACATTCATTTCTACATTTGAGTTAATAAAACTATATATTTAAATGACCTTCACAATGTTATTTGTACATCAATAAGTTATTTACTTAAAGGCAGAGAGATAAAAGAATGGGTAACCACAACATCCAACATAAAACACAGAAACATGGATTTAAGGTTTCAGCTACAACATGTAAAATATAAATATGACCTTGCACAGGTTGAAGTTATATGTTAATATATCTAATGTTGTGTTTAACATATGTTTTATTACCATTATTTTACTACTGTATTTAAGTTACTTCAAGTTATCCATAAATGCGCTTTTGTAGGGATTCTGATATTTATGGGAAAAAAAATTAAGTCTCAGAGAAGTTCAACCCTACCATTTATTGTCCAAGTTCACACTCTCGATATCCTTCCCTGGCCTCTTAATACCTTTTTAAGTGTTTTTTTATGACTTGAGCCCATTTTAAAATTAAAATATTTCTTATACATCACCATCCAAGTTATTTCACCAAAATATAAATTTTATCTCATCATTCCACAAACTGTGATTTTCTATTTGATTCACAAAATTGTGTAACCTTAAATTTATATTCAAATGCTTTTTAAATGTACATTATATTCGTTTATCTGTTTCTATCACCCAATCTACAAACTTAGTGCCACAGTTTCTCTGGACCTCTAGGCTGTCCCTATAGTCCTCTATTGATCTCAGAAATTTAGTTCAGACCAGTTTCCACCCCTGGAAAATTCTGTTCCACTTATCTTATGATTGCCTATCTGAGTTGTACCCTTTCATTAAGATATAACTCAAAAGTCAGATTGAACCAGCCATGGTGGGGCACACCTGTAGTTCCAGCTATTGGAGAAGCTTAGGTGGGATGATTGCCTGAGCTCAGGTGTTTGAGTCCAGCCTGGGAAACATAGAAAAACACCACATTTAAAAAAAAAAATTCACATACCATCTTCATCCATAACTATCTCCTTCCCCCCCAACTCCACTCCTATAGTGCTTATAACAACATATTTAACTAACACTTATTTATGTCTGTGTCTCCTTTTAAGTTGAAGTTCATATCATAAAATATTATAATAATTGTAACAATTAGGATGATAATGCTAGGTAATATTTACTAACAGTAAATGCTTCCTTTGCATATATAAGTTATCCTTCTCTACAACAGTATGGCTCTGATATTTGTTCCAGTTGGGTGAGTGCTTTGAGGCTTGGTGAGACAAAATAATGATCTAAAAACTATAAAGAAAAAAAAAAAGAATAGCTTTAGGTCAGGGAAGGGAAACACTCAATTTGGAAGGCAGTTTTCTTTGCATCAGAGTCGAGGCTCTGAGTCTCCATCACCTGCCTCTGCATGAACTAGAGCATCAGGATTTGATCTGGGAGCCCCCACTGAAGAAAGTAGTATGCTCTTTGTGCTTACATGATACAAGTTCAGGGAAATTGGGAACATGCTACATAACAGATCCAGGGGAAAACAGAAGCAGATAATTTCTCTACACAAAGTTAAGGGTTCATTGTTTAGAGTTTCCTTTTACTTATTCAAATGAATGATGAACTGAGACACAGATTCCTTCATTTATGATATATGTCTTTCATTATTTTCTACTAGTATCAGGTTTTCTTCTTGAATTTAAAAAATATGTAAATTATTCTGCTCTGAATATGACCTCTGGGATTAATTTTTGTTTGAGTTTTGGCTTTTTAAACATTATACATTGTTTTGATCTTGAAAAATAACCAATGGTATGATTCTTCATGTAGTAAAAAGTGTAATATTAATATATTCTAGCATATACTGGAGAAATCAAACAAATTGATTCATCTTTATACAACAACAACAACAACAATGATGGTGGGATAACACCAAGCTAAAAAATAGCCTCTAGAATTTCCACCAGGCAAATGCAATTGAGAAGTTGCTGGAGTTCATTCACCTCCATTTACTCCTTATTATTAATAATTCAAGCCATTCACTGAATCCTTCCTACGTGATATGGTTCTTATTTCTATGGATGAAGCGATAAACAAACAGGTACAGTCTTTTACCTTGTGGAGCCCAGATGCTGGTGTGAAGTATAAACACATAAGAACACATTACACAGTCATGCTTGGCAGTGATGACGTCAGGGAGAAAATTGTTACATAATTTATCTCACAGAGCAGTCAGAGAGGCCACTCGGTCATGATCAAAGGATTGGCCATGTAAATCTCAAGGATTACCCCCCAAACCCTCTGAAGATTGAGGAAGGAGAGCAGCAGGAGGCAGTGAGCAGAGAGGGGTAGAACACATAGATCAGGGCTGTGCCAGGGCCAGGGCACAGCACAGAATCTGAACTTCATTCTAAATGTAGCAGAAGCCTTGCAGAGAAATATTTTCTAAAGTGCAACCACCTGCATCCACTTGGCCAGTCAAATGGAGTGAAATCTATGTAAATATTTGTAAGTGTGACAAAATGGAAACCTGTATCACAGCCACTACTTCCAAAGAATACTGTGCTGAGCCATTAAAAACAGCTGTGTATTTTCTTTTAAATTTTAGTTTCAATTCTTGTAGAAATGTTGAACTCTAAGTGGCTCTAATGGACCACAATTATTTTCATCTGTGATTGTTCTCTGGGCATATTGTTCCATAGCATAGTAAGATAAGTACAGTTAACAACAATGTACAGTTACCCACTGAACAACATGGGTTTAAACTACGTGGGCCCACTTATTCACAGCTCCTGCAGGGTGACTGCAGGTCTCGAGTATGTGTGGATCTTGTTATACGCGGGGTCCTGGAACCAATCCCCCTCATACTCAGGGATGACTGTATTGTAGATTTCAACATAGCTAAAAGAGAGCTAAAAATGAATGTTCTCATTACCAAGAAATGGTAACTGTTTAAGGTGATAAATATGCTAAGCACCCTAATACACAATGTGTATCTAAACATCACATTGTACCCCATAAATGTGTGCAGATAATTTTTAAATAAATAAATAAAAGAGGCTCTTTCAGTCATGAGGCCACACACTACACCTTTCTGTTACTGGTCTTTGTCAATCTCCCTTGCAATTCCAAGAACAGATCAGTGACCCAATTACACAGTGAAACAGGAATGGGGTCCTGTCAGGACACCTCTTTGTGAAGTGGCCAGTGACATTGAGGTTTCAAGTATCTTCCAACTAAAAGATTCTAGCCCAGGACAGAAATAAGCTGTCATGGGCCATCTAACATTGAGGGATAGATTATTGTTGAATAGTTATATTCTGCTAGTTCTTCCAGAGCAAAAGCCATCACAAGATTTTTAAAATGCATTTTTAATTGACAAATAAAATTATATATATTTATGTGATACTATATGATGTTTTGATATATATTTATAATGCAGAATTATTAAATCAGCCTAATTAAAAAACTCATCACCTCATATACTTATTATTTTTTGTGGTGAGAAAATTTAAGATCCACTTTTATCAGTTTTGAAATATATAATGCATTATCATTTATTATAGTCACCATTCTGCACAATAGATCACTAAAGTTTATTCCTCTTGTCTGACTGAAACTTTGTACACCTTGACTAACATCTCCCCTTTTCCCATCCACTCCTGCCTCCAAGCCTGCTTATAACCATTATTCTGCTCTTTACTTCTACGAATTCATTTTTTTTAGATTCCACATATAAGAAAGATCATGTGATATTTGTCTTTCTGTGCCTTGCTTGTTTTACTTAGCATAATGTCCCTCAGGCTAATCCACATTATTGCAAACAATAAGATCTGCCCCTTTTTTGGAGACTAAGTACTACCCCATTGTGTACATATACCACATTTTCTTTACCAATTCCTCTGAGGATGGACATCTAACTTGCTTCCGTATCTTAGCAATTGTAAACAATGCTGAAATGAACATAAGAATTCAGATATCTCTTTGGCATATTGATTTCAATCCTTTTGGATGTATATTTACAAGTAGGATTACTGGATCATATGGTAATTCTATTTTTAGCTTCCTAAGGAATCCATATTGTTTTCTATAATGGCCGTGTTAAATTAAATTCTCCCTACAAGTACCTAAGTGCTCCCTTTTCTCCACATCCTCACCAACACTTGCTACACTTCTTTTTTTTTGATAATAGCCATTCTAACAGTTGTGAGACAATATCTCATTGTGGCCTCAATTTGCATTTTTCTGATCAATAATGATAAGCAGTTTCTCATATTATCTGTTGGGCATTTGCATGTCTTCTTTTGTGAAGTGTCTATTTAAAGTTCTTCGCTTATTTTTTGATTGGGTCATTTGTTTTCTCACCATTGAGTTGTTTGAGTTCCTTACATATTTTGGATTCTAGGCCCTTATCAGATGTATAGCTTGCAAATATTGTCTCCTAATTTGTGGGTTATCTCTTCATTCTATAAATGGTTTCCTTTGCTGTACAGAAGCTTTTCAGTTTCATGCACTACCATTTGTTTATTTTTTGCTTTTGTTGCCTATGCTTTTCAGGTCATATCAAAGAAATTGTTGTCCGGACCAATGTTGTGGAATATTTCCCCTTCGTTTTCTTCTAGTAGTTTTATAGTTTCAGGTATTATATTTATGT
The DNA here is from genome assembly GCA_963574695.1 of Propithecus perrieri. NCBI lineage: Eukaryota > Metazoa > Chordata > Mammalia > Primates > Indriidae > Propithecus > Propithecus perrieri. Next base: position 6,662 of record CAUYRB010003184.1, on the reverse strand, counting down.
CTTTTTTTTAATGAAAATAAGCTTTATTATATCAAGTAATAAATACATGCAAAGATGCAAACAGTTTAGTCATTCTCTTCCAGATGCTTTTGTCAACTTGCAGTAAATGCAGAGCTGAAATCTACTTACAGTCCTAGTATGAAAATTTTCAGGGATCCTTCTTAGGTTTGGTAGGTTGCTCTTTCTTCTGTACTTATAACTTGTGCATTTTCAAAATTGACTTCAAAGCGCTAATAGTCATGCAAATGCTTAAGCCAAAAAGAAGTTACATTAAGCAGAATCTACACTGTATGTCAAACGGGGACCAGCTAACTAAGGAAAGTATGCCCTCAGTGTGCATCAAAAACAAAAATCCCAAGAGCTGCATTAGCTTATGAAAAGGAACAAAGAACAACATTGGGTAACAGAAATATATTCAAAAGAGAAGATTAAAGGGACACCTGGGTGTCTTGGAGGCAAACTACAGTTTGCTGTAAGATAACATAAGATAAAACTTCACCTGCATCTTTTAAATCAATGCAAAAAAAAAGGTAGTGCCTAACTACTTAAAATGCAAATCCTAATTAACCACGAAATCTTTTATCAGTCTTTGAGACTGTAGGTTCAGAGTCAAGTGAGCCATGGGAGGAAAAACCAAACTGTTACCATTTTGAAAGCAAGAGTTTCATCTGAACGGGGGAGATGAACTGTAACTTCTTATCTTGTAAAAAGATGGAAAATCTTCAAAATCAACAAGGCAGGTAGGATCTGGCATTCCATCCTGTTTCAGACAAGCACTCCCTAAGCAGTGCTCTGGTATGAATGACGCAGCATTTGGATCTCTCCATTGCACTTGTTCCCCGCGAGGTGGGTCTGATCTTCTTCCCCAACTCTTCGATGATGGCCAGCAGCTCCGTGTATTTGCCTTGGAGCACCTGACTGTTCCCAGTTCTCTGAGTGTAGCCCTGGGACGATGGTCCTCAGTCACTCAGCAGCTGGTGGTACTGTGAGGTAGTCGCCACGCTGATGCAAGGCGAGTATAGCGGCAGTGAGAGTGGCAGGGGGCATGTACCCGGTCAAGTTTGGTTTCTAAGACATCCCCCAGGGGAGACGGGGGACAGGCGCCTTGGGTGCAGCTGAGACAGGCCTGGTGGCCTATATTTAAGTCCTTAATCTATTTCGAGTTGATTTTTGTATATAGTGTGAGATAGGGTCCAATTTTATTCTTTTGCATGAAGAATATTCAATTTTCCCAATACCATTTGTTGAAGAGACTGTCCTTTCTCCATTATGTTCTTCGCATCTTTGTCAAAAATCAATTGACCTACAAATAGAAGTACCATTTGACCCAGCAATCCCATTACTTGGCATCTACCCAAAGGAACAAAAGACATTCTATAAAAAAAGACATCTGCACTCAAATGTTTATAGCAGCACAATCCACAATTGCAAAGATGTGCAAACAACCCAAGTGTCCATCAATACATGAGTGGACTAATAAAATGTATATGTATATGTATACCACGGAGTTCTACTCAGTCACAAAAATAATGGTAATCTAGCACCTCTCGTATTATCCTGGATAGAGCTGAAACCCATTCTACCAAGTGAAATATCACAAGAATAGAAAAACAAGCACCACATGTACTCCCCATCAAACTGGTATTAACTGACTTAACTAACTTCCAGACTCTGTTGTGGAGGAATAGTTCTTGCTTAAGCCACTTTCTTGCTTAAGCCACTCTTCGCAGGGGGTACGGTGGGGAGCAGTTCTGTACTACCTATGTGAACCTATTCCTAACTGAAAACAAGTAAGGTGCCTGGCACACAGAAACTATTCAATAAATGCCATCAGTGATGTTGATGTTGTGGGGGAAAAAAAAAAGAAACCAGAAGTAAACTTTGAACTTCAGGAATGAAGGAGGAACAACATACACAGTAAATACCTGGATAATTATAAAATACTTTTTTTTTCCTTTTATAATCTTTAAAATATGTATGATAAAAAAATGAAAAGTTATACCATTTTTGCTTTTGTAGTTTTCTCTCTGTGTGTGTGTGTGTGTGTGTGTGTGAAATTTATTTTAGTTACATAAGACAAATTGAGGAGGTTTCTGTTTTATTTTGTTTCTTCCTGGTGCAATTTATGGAACATTAGAAATTAGCTCACTGAAAGGACTCACTGGTAAGAGTATTTAGTCCTCCAGCCTCCCTTTGAGGGTATTTCCTTGCAAATGCTTTTCTTTTTTTTTTTTTTTTCTTATTTCAGAATATTACAGGGGTGTAAATGTTTTGGTTACACGAATTGCTTTTGTATAGTTTGAGTCAAAGTTATAAATGTGTCCATCATCTGGTTTTCTATTTATGTAGATGAATACATAGAACTATAAGGAGGAGAGTAAAGAAAGCTAAAAACAAGGTTACTATCTTTATAGCCACAGTATTGTCACAAATTCAGAGACATTAACATTGTTAAAATGCTTTTGTTTAACTTAAAGTTCATATTCTACTCTTACTATATATTACAATAATATATTTTTACAGCACTTTACCCTACAGTACAAGCTCTAGCTTAGGCATACATATTGCATTTAGTCATGGTTATTTAATCTCCTGTAATTTGGAAAAATTCCTTTGTTTTTCTTTATATTTTATAACATTGACATTTTGAAGGATACTGGACAATTATTTTATAGAGAGTTTCTCAGTTTGGGGTTTGTCTGATATATCTTCATAATTGGATTCGAGTTATGCATCCCCAGCTGCTGGAATACTGCATAAATGATACTGTGACCTTTAGAGGATAACCTATATGGAGACACATGGTGTCTGTCTGCTCTTTATTGGTGATGTTAATTTTCATCACAAGGTCAGAGTGTTCTCAAGCTTTCCCACTGAATAGCTACTATTTTTGCTTTGCAACTAATAAGCAATGTATGGGCAGACACTTTGAAATTATGCAAATATTCTGATATCTGTCAAACTTTGCCCTCTATATTTAATACACATTAATTATTATTAAATCTTTAGAATGTTAATTGCAAAATAATAATTCTCCACCTCCACTACTCCCCGTAGATTTATCAATCAGCATTCTACTATAAGAAAGAGATGCTCATCTGATCTATACAGCTAACAGCTACATGCTTTGTGTCCTAGAATATGCTCAATCTTAGAGAATGTCCCATGAGCTGCTGAGAAGAACGTATATTCTGTGGTTTTTGGGTAGAATGTCCTGTAAATGTCCATCAGGCACATTTGTTCTAGGGTTCTGTTTAGGTCCATAATTTCTTTGTTAATTTTCTGTTTGGAGGATCTGTCCTGTGCTGTCAGTGAGGTGTTGAAGTCTTCGACTATTGTGGTCTTGCTGTCTATCAATTTGCTTAGATCAAGTAGAGTTTCTTTATGAATTTGGGTGCACCTAAGTTGGGCGCATAGATATTTAGAATTGTTATGTCTTCTTGTTGAACTTTACCCTTCACCATTATATAGTGACCCTCTTTGTCTTTCATGACTTTTGTTGATTTAAAAATTAAGTTATCTGAGATCAAAACTGCCACACCAACCTTCTTTTGGTTTCCATTTGCTTGAAATATTGATTTCCACTCCTTTACATTGAGTCTAAATGCATCTTGCAAGTTAGATGCATTTCCTGGAGACAGCAGATGCTTGGCTTATTTTTTTTTATCCATTCTGCCAGCCTAGGTCTCTAGAAAGGGGAGTTCAAGCCATTCACATTTATTGAGAGAACTTATAAGTGGGGTGAATTAATGTCCATTCTGTTGGGTTGCATTTTGTTGCTTTGTTTTCTCTCTTGAGCCATTGTGGAATCTAGCCTTTGATCTTTAACTTTTGCGTGTTTTCACATTTGAGAGTGTTTATTGTGGTGATCCTTGTGTAATTCTGTCTTGAGTACTTCTTGGAGAGCTGGTCTTGTCTTGGTCAATTCCCTCAGTCTTTGCTTATCTGAGAATGTCTTTATTTCTCTTTCATATATGAAACTTAGTCTTGCAGGGTACAAGATTCTAGGCTGGGCCTTATTCTGTTTCAGAAGAATGAGAATGGGGCCCCAGTCTCTTCTTGCTTGTAGGGTTTCAGTAGAGAAATCTGGACTTATTCTGATAGGCTTTCCTTTGTATGTTACTTGTTTCTTTTGCCTTACAGTTCGTAGAAGGGCCTCTTTAGTGGCTATTTTGGTCAATCTGATGACTGCGTGACGTGGTGTCTTTCTATTTGCATGGAATCTCCCTGGGGTCCATTGAGCTTCTTGTACTTGTTTATCCATATTTTTAGGAAGGCCTGGAAAATTCTCCTCTATTAATTCTTCAAATAGCTTATCCAGCCCTTGAGTGTTTTCTTCTTCACCTTCTGGAACCCCTATCACCCTCAGGTTCAGTTTTTTCCCATAATCCCACATTTCTTATAGGCTTATTTCTTTTCTCTTAATTTTCCGCTCGATTTCTGTGACTGACTTATTTAATTGGAAGGAGTTGTCTTCAATCTCTGAGATTCTTTCTTCTGTTTGATCTACCCTGTTCTTGAGACTTTCCATGGTGTTTTGTAGTTCCCTGAATGAGTCCTTCTTTTCCAGGAGATAGGTTTGATTTTTCTTTAATATTTCAATTTCTTTAGTGAATTTTCCTTCCAAGTCTTGTTTTTTTTTCCTGTGGTTTCTTTGTGTTGGTGATCCATTTTTTCTTGCATATCATTGAGTTTTCCTATAACCCATGTTTGAAATTCTTCTTCTGTCATTTTAGTGTTCTGAGTTTGGTTAATGTCAATTGCTAGGGAGCTGTTGTTCCTCTTTGGGGATGTGCTTTCCGTTTGAGTCTTCATACTTCCAGAGTTCTTTCACTGGTTCCTTCCATCTGGATCAGTTGTTCCTTATTGCCTTTAGATTTTCGTTTGGATAATGACATGCCCTGTTTAGTCTCTGAGCCAGTAGGTGGTGTTTGTGGGTGAGATTCGATCACACCCTTTATGATAAATCAGTAGATGTAGTAAAAGGGTGTGGAGAATGACCTCCCTGTCAGTAGGTGGCATTTGCTGGGAGGAGCGAACTGCAGTGCTGTTTTTGTGTCCTGTAGCTAACTCTTGTTCCTCTAGAGAGGCCCTCTTGTGCCTTGGGTGGTGGGGGGCATCCTGGGACTTCCAAATGTGTCCTTATTCTCCACCTCAGTGGGGGCATGTCTGGGAGTGAGTGTGGGTGGGGCTGGGTTGGGTACGTCTTCCCTCAGGCTCCACAACTGCCATTAGCAGGGGTCAAAGTCTGTTCTTTTCTTCCGTGCAAAACTGCCAGGAGGGGCTGAAATGGCTCCACTCAGCTGAAAAGTCTGGGCTTGTGTGGTGAGGCTGTCTGAGACACATACTCTGGAGCAGGTCTCGCTCCCCTCCATCCTCCCCCACTCTGTGGCCTCTCCCAGGCCTCTGCCAGCAAGTGGGACCTCAGGCCGATGGATCTCCCCTGGCTGTGACGTGGGCCGGGAGGTTCCCTACCCAGGATCGCAGCCTCAGCTGGGTGCACAGCCCTCTTTTGGGAGGAAGGTTGCTGCTCAGGCATGCTGATCTGCCTCTGAAGGCACACAGTCTCTGTAAGCTCTTTCACAGATCTCCTTTCTGTGCCCAGAGGCAGTGCAATTGTGACCTGGGTCTATGGGGTCTGGTCTGCAGGCCTATCCCCTGGGTCCTGGAGATCAATCCCTAATTTTGCCAGGGGGAGGGGTGCTGGTATTGAATCACCTATGACATGCCCAGGCTGGATCAATTTCACTCCACCTCGGGATTTGCCCCACTCTCCTGGAGTCACCAGGCAGGCAGCACCTGGGAGGGCTGGAGGGCAGGGAGCTCACAGTCTGAGTACCTCTCAGACTGCTGTAGGGCCCCAAAAGGAATGGTCCCATTCTTTGTTGATGCCTCCGTGTGATGGCTAAATTGTCCCTCTGGGCACCCACGGGTAGGGAATGGGAAGGACATAATGGAGCAATATGGCGTCTGCCAATTGGCTCGAGTCTGCGCATGGGGAGGTGCCCCGAGGGAGCTGGGAGCCTGGCGCCGTGTTCGCAAGAGGCTCACTGTTCGTCGGCAGCAGTCGTCTCTGGGCTGGTGTTGGCAGGTCTTTCCAACTGCTCAGGAGCCCACCAGCAGTCTAAGATGCAAGGTAAGGGAAAGTCATCTGCTCCACCTACCCTTGTTGCTGGTCACCAAGCCTTTCGATATGTTTCTCCTTCCAGTTCTCCTCCATAACGTCTTCCCGAGGAGTCTCCTGTAGTTTCAGGCACCTTTCCTTCTGACCCTCACCCAATCTATGTTTTTCTGCTAGTTTATTTTTTTCACTTTCTTCTAAAATCTGTCTTTTTTTCAGAGACCCTCTGACTCATGGCTTTTCTCCTGAATTATTGTTTATTTTATTTTTTTGAGACAGAGTCCCACTCTGTTGCCCGGGCTAGAGTAATGTGGCGTTATCCTATCTCACAACAACCTCAAACTCCTGGGCTCAAGTAATCCTACTGCCTCAGCCTCCTGAGTAGCTAGGACTACAGGCATGCACCACTGTGCCCGGCTAATTTTTTCTATATATTTTTAGTTGTCCAGCTAATTTCTTTTATTGTTTTAGCAGAGACAGGGTCTCACTCTTGCTCACACTGGTCTTGAACTCCTGAACTCAAACGATCTGCCTGTCTTGG
>CAUYRB010003181.1:0-20966 GCA_963574695.1 Propithecus perrieri | reverse complement strand
TTACATATGAAGAATATTCTCATATTTATGCTCCTACAACTTCACTTGCATCGCTGACTGCTAAATTTATGTTATTTTTCTTCTTTTCTAAGCCACTGGCTACCGTTTCCACTTTCGTGTCCATCATAGTCCTCTTGAACTCGTTATACTTAAAATGGTATAATAATGGTATGCCTCATCTTCCTTTCTTCCCACTTTGATTCTCCCATATCTGTTTTCTGCCTAAGTCACAAGTCTCATTCTCATACCTAGCTCCATTGGCGTAAGATCGAGTTCTGCCATGGTCTTTCAGATTATCTGGACTGAGACACCATGTATTTCCAGAAATCTATTCCCCACCATCCACTGGAATTAGAATCAAGCCATATTCCCAGTCTTAGAATCGGTAGGTCATTCCTGATGAAGAGACATTAAGGATACTCCTATCTTGTGAGCTAGCTCAAAGCAGTGAGTTATGTTGTCTCTTAGTATTCTTTGGTAATACTAGGGAGGCTGAGGGGTTCCTTTATCTGAATGAGGAGCAGTGGACTGGCAGAAGGAGTGACAACAATGTGAGGAGTTATAGCAATGTCACATTCCAGCCACAATGTCAAGGTCAAGTCACAAGGCAGAAAAGCAGCAGATTCAGGGTGGCAGGTAGGGATGAGGTTGGCATTATCATCTTTATCAGAACCTGAATATCTGCCAAGGAAATCACATGAGGTATTTGGGACTCTGCCTGAAGAAGAGAGAGTCAGAATGCTTATATATTTAGAAATGTTGTTGAATGGAAACTCAGAGACCTAGACCACATTTATGCCCATCACAGATGTTTTTTTTTTTTCAGGCTGGAATGGTAAGAGTTATCCAAATATGACTAAAGTATCCTTCAAGAGGAAAATTGTAATATAAATACATATTACAAATAAGAGCTGTAAGTGGAGACTATTCTCATATTTACACTCCCACAGCTTCACTTATGCTGCTTATTTGTAACAAATATTACAAATAAGAATAATACAAATAAGTGTTATCAGAATTTAAGAGGCTGGACATGTAGCCTGGTTTCTGAGAGTAGAGAAAATTGATGTATTTTATCCAGTGCATAATATGAAGAATGAGATTACCTGAATTTGAAGGAACTTGGTTTGAGATCCCTCATGCTGAGACAATTTGAAATGGCTATACAAAGTAGAATTTTCCTAAGGCAACAGTATTGGAATAGATAATTAATTCATAAAATCATTCATTCAACAAATATTTATTGAACATTTAATATGTGCCAGACACCAGAATACAGTAAAAACAAACCAAACAAAATTCCCTGCATTTGTAGACTTTATCCTTGAGGTGGGGGTAAAGGAGGAAGGAAGTGACAGGCAACTAAAAAGCATAAATAAGAAAATAATATAGTCTATTGGAAAGATGCAAGTGCTATGGTGCACATGAAAACTTGGACTTGGCTGCCTTGCATTCAAGCCTCTCCACATCAAATAGTATCTTTGGGTGGGTCCTGGGCAAGAATTTTATATTCTTGTGTAGCAAGTCTAAAATTCCCCATTACAATATTCCCTAAATGCAACTGCAAAAACTTACTTCTCTTTATTTCTCTTTAACTGAAACAAATTTGTTCTTGGGCCCCTATTGCCCCTAATGATAAAAAACTAAGTCTCGTCAAACTTGTGAATTTGGGAGATTTCTCTACTCAAGATTCTCTTCTTCTCCTTCTTCTTCTCTAACTTCAGTAGCAGGGCTTACCTTTGATCCTGGCAAGGAGAGAGTGGCTTTGGTCAAGGTGGTTGTTTCTTGGTTGGGCCTGTTCCTAGGGAACTTTGCCATCTGTTATCTTTGTAGCAGTAAATATAGGTGGGAGCTCACTATATTCCCTGCTCTCTGGGCTCCAGCTCCTACTGATAGTGTTGGGTCTCTGAGATCCAATCATTTTGTTAATTTCATTGTTTTTTTAATATATATATATATATTTAATTTCAGAATATTACAGGGGTGCAAATGTTTAGGTTACATATATTGCCTTTGCCCTACCCAAGTCAGAGCTTCAAGCGTGTCCATCCCCCAGATGGTACGCACTGCACTCATTAGATGTGAATATAATCATTCCTTCCTCACCCCTTCCTAGAAGAAAATGTCGGAAAAACTCTTATGGACATCGGCCTAGGGAAAAAATTTATGAAGAAGACCCCAAAGGCAATCACAGACAATAACAAAAATAAATGGGACCTGATCAAATAAAAAGCTTCTGCACAGCGAAGGAAACTATCATGAGAGCAAACAGACAACCTACAGAATGGGAGAAAATATTCCCATTCTGCATATCCCATAAAGGGCTGATAACTAGAATCTATATAGAACTCAGGAAAATCAGCAAGAAAATAATCAAACAACCCCATCGAAAAATGGGCAAAGGACATGAACAGAAACTTTTCAAAAGAAGACAGACTAATGGCCAACAAACATATGAAAAAAATTCTCAACATCTCTAATCATCAGGGAAATGCAAATCAAAACCACAATGTTAATTTCATTGTTACTCTGGCACCAGCCTTGAATTGTTCATTCAAAACCTCCCGTAGCAACCCCATGTGAGATCCACTGGCTCTCAGCTTTAACCATCATCTCTACCACTTTGGACATGCAGGAACTTTTGGGATATCCCCACTCCCTACAGGAGCCATGGGAGACTTATACGAAGTATCTAAAATAATCAAGTTCACAGACTCAGAGGACTGGTTATATGCAGGACTGCTTCTCAGACACTCCCGCTTCCAATGCAAGCCCTTCTGTTATTTCCACTCCACTGCAGCTGCCTACAGTTGGTGTGGGACATTGTGAGAAACTGCCTCTTCCCCAGCCTGCACTTCCCCGCCATCTATCCATCCATCGTCAAACTCTTGGCATTTCTTCTACCTGACCGGAGTCTTGGCTCCTGAAAATGATGAGGGCCTGGGCCCTACATAAGTGTGCAAACTTTTACTCACCTCATCCTGTCCTCTCAGATCTCTTTTCTACAGGCAAGGAAGTATTAATACAATTATTTCCTCTTCAGGCCAGGAAAAGTGCTCTTGAGTCATTATTTTATCTTTAGCCTATTTCTGGCAGAATAAATATGTTGAATCTACAGAGTCAAAAACTCAGTGCAAACCCAAAACTTGAATAGTCATCATGGGCTTAATTGGGGTTTGTGTCACGTGAGGAGTCAGCTAGCCCTGGTAACTAAGAAGCTTTTTGTTTAATGGATCTTGGGGACAGGAGTAGAGGCCTATGGCCATAACCATTTTAATATATAAAATTAGAACTGAGATCTCCTTTGTTCTCCAACTAAAGGTAACATCCTTTAAAGGCGATCTATTTAAAAAACAAATCACCCACTGGACAAAGGAAATGACACGAAAACCTGAGCTAGCCTGGATTCCGGATGGGAAAATGTCTACAGGAAAATATTCATTTCTGGGCTTACCACTGAAGAAGTCTGGCTTTAAATTTATACTACTCCAGTGGTGCAAGACTCTCCAAACCCAGCGTACTCTTTCCAAGATTTCAATCTTCAATCCTAGAATTTCATGTCTTCCTTCCATTGTTTTCGCCTTTACCATTTATCTCTATTATACTATATATTTTGCTTGTTTGTTTATTGTCTCTGCCTCTCCAACATAAAATATAAGTTCCATGAAGGCAAGTGTTTTATCTGCTGTGTTCGCTGCTGTTTCCCTAGTCATTACAGTGATGCCTTGATATTCAATTAATTATTGTTTTAGGAGTTGCATTAAATTAACATAAAGAGTTCCAGGATGCTAATATTTCTGTTATCACAAATCAACTCTGGAAAGAGACCTTCAACTCTGGCCATCCAAGAGTTTCGTGAATAAATAAATCCCTCTGAGGATAAACTCCTAATCAAGTCACAAAGAAGCAATCCACTAGGAATGAGAGACAGCATGCAATACAAAAAACAAGAGTAAATACTCAAGAACTTTATCTAATTGAATTATTAGATTGACAATATATAATAAAATCTCTTAAAATGTGGGCCTTACAAAAGTAATTGAAACCTTAATAAAATAATAGAGAATGTTCAAAAGTGATTCAGTATATTTGGAAAATAAACACCAATAATAAACTAAATCTTTAGAAAGGAATATGGAATAATTTAAATTAGAAACATAATGACCAGATTAAATAGAAAATTAGAGCCAAAAATAAAATTTAAAAAGAACATTAATATTATAATTTAATTCAACATTTTAAATGAAATATAATTCCAATATTTTATCTTCAAAAGGGATGATTAGGGATTTTTAACAATTTATTTCTTCTATTTTAAAAGTTTTTCATAAAGAACATATATTACTTCTAAAATTAGGAAAAATACTAGAAACTTTCATGTTTACTGACCTTTACAGTAATTACATTGAAACTTCCTTAAGGACCAAAAATATTAGGTTAAAAGTTTTTCAATAGAAAAATAATGCTGGTTCCTTAATTGATACTTTCCTTATTCTCATCATCTTATTCTGAAAAAAATCAGAAACCAATCTAAGCACTTTAAGATTTAAATATGAGAAAGTCACTTCCTTCTTACTAACATTCTCCTTACTTAAAAAATGTGTAGGTGAAAATTTGACTCCGAAATAGGAAATAGTAATTCTTAGAGAATAATTTTTAAATACTAATAATTTTTAAATTTTGCAATTTAAAAATTTTAGATAATTTCTAAAGTTTAATAAGTTGTTTAGGTCAGAGGTATTGATATTTGAAATGTTCCCTAGAGTGTATCACCAAGTAGGTCAGATGCTCCTTCGTGAAGGGAACGCACGAAAGTTTGGAATTGTTGGTTAGACAGAGCTACTGCATTACTATCTTTGAGACGAGATATGCTGTTGGACATAGTCTAAATTTAAAGTTTATTTTATGTTGTAGATCTATTCAGACTTTACTCGAAACAGAGAAAAATAAAATAAATCAATATTATATTTTTATGATCCATCTGTAAGCATAGATTATATGCCAACATAAATGGACAAAACTGTTATGTTTATTATTTTCCTTCACATCCAATGAATAAAGTATAACAGGGAAGACAAACGGACTTAGATATATGTTAAAGCAAATTGTTTAAAGTCAGAAAAGTTGTTTTCTGGTTGTTCTTTCATCAGTTTGATTCTTTACCCCTGGTTATAAGCCGAGAGTTCTAGAAAGGTTTACATTCATAAACAGTTGCCTCAGGTGAAAGTTTGCCAGTGAGTTCTTGTAGTTCAAATTTGTATTTTTGTTAGCCTGCCCTCTGCAAAATAAAGTAAAACTAGTTACTGACCACCTAGTTTAGCAGTTCTTGAAATACAGTCTGGGTATTCCTGTAGGTCCCTAAATCCTGTCTAGAGGACTGTGAGATCAAAATTATTTTTGTAATACTAAATATTATTTATCTTTTTAACTCCAATTTTCTAATAAATGAATTTTGGAGTTTTTCAGAAGATACATGAAATGCGATGATGCCATTGCTTTGATAGTTAATGGAATACATACTTATATATTCTTGTATTTTAAAGTTTCTCAGTTTTAATTTCTAATACAGTAAATATTGATAGGTGAAATCCACGTAAGAATAAGCTTTTTGGGGTTTTTATTGATTTGTTAACTTTTCAGAGTTTGAAGGTATGCCAAGATCAAAGTATTTAAGAACTGATGACCTAATTCATTGAGTTGATGCATATCTTTTCTAAAATTAACAGCCGTCCTGTATTTTTTTTGACGCTGATAAATTCAGCATTTGTTTTGTTTTGTTTTTTTCATTTCTTTTTATTCTTTCTTTCACATTCCACGTTTCTTCTACATTGCATTTTCTTCATCTAGCTTTCCTCCTGTTGCTTGGAGATTCCAAATACAAAACAAAAGTGGGATCTGAGGAAGAAATTTTTCTCTGGAAAATAAAATATGTTAGTTTAAAAGATTTACGGGTGCTAAATTGTTAAAATAAAGATTATAATTAAGATCTAAAGTGGCACATCTCAAGTAACAAAGTGAGATTTGAGACAGAGCACTAAACAGAACTTACAGTAGTGTCTAGAGAAGGATTAGCAAACTCTTCAAACCTTAACTCACTTGGAGTGTACAAAAGAATCCAAGGAATAAAGAAACTGGGAGCGAGATGTCTTTGAGGTACTCTGTGTTATAATCTCCGTGCTGCCCTCAAGGGAGAGGTAAGGTTACCTTTCCCTTCACCTCGAGTCAAGAGAGAGGACCTTGAATGGACCACTGGGAGCCTAATGTGAGACTCCTGCATTTTGAAGAGAATGTAATTGATGCTGTCTGACTTCTGTCTGGGGACTCAGGAAGACCTGAGATGGATTCTTGGTGGATGGGCCAAAGTAAAAATGTTTGAGATGGATATGAAACTTCACACAATTCAGGGAAAAGAACGCATGAGTGATTCCACAGGGCCAGATATGAGCATGTTATATACATGCCCATACACACGCACACATATACATGTATGCATGTATTTGTATATGATGCACTATACTATGAAGAAAACAAGTCTTGAAGAAAGAAATTGAGATTGTTGGGTAGGAATCTTACTTCACATTGTGTTGTCAGAGAAGGCCAGTTTGAGAAGGTGAGATTTCAGCTAAAACAAGAAAAAAAAAACATTTGTACCACTGTAATATTCTGAAATTAAAAAAATGAAAAATAAATTATTTTGAGAAAATATCTTTTTCTTACATAATTAAATTAAATATCCCATGTCAGTTTGTCAAACAAGGAAAAGTAAGAATTTCACCTATGTATTATTAATGTTATTTACATTTATATTTAAAAGTAACTTTGTAGTACAATTCCTAGTGATATAACCTAAAGGAAAATGGAATGCACTTAAATACCTTTTATTATATACCAAGAAAAGTTATTAAATGATTTTAAGAAATTCTCAAAAAAAAAAGAAACAAAAATAAAAAAAATCACATACAAAGGTATGCAAAGTACATTGCAAACAGAATGAGCAGCCAGGATGTAAATGGGTTCTGCATGTTCAGTGTCCAGAAAAAAAGAAAAAAAAGAAGAAAAAAGAAACAATAAGGCTTGACCCAGGCTGGAGCCAGGCTGAATTTTGTAAGATTAGATTGGAAATGAAGGCAGAGACCAGATTATGCAAGATTTTACAGCCCAAGATAAGACATACAGTTTGCTGTGTACTCTCCCATGCACTATTCAAGCTCTGCAATAATTTTTCAAACCTTCAATAAATTTGAGGTTTCATATTCTTCCCTTGTCTTGGAACTTTCAAGAGAAATCATGGAAACTATAATTTGATGAGCTCTGAGGAGGCTGAGTGTGACCGCCTCTTAAATTTTATTAATATCTGGTTAATCCCATAAAGTCCTTTAATAATGGTCCAAAACATTAATTTTAGCAAAGCCTGTATTTACCACATGACTGCCTTGAATAGCGGTAGAGTTTTTGGCCAGATTTTATAATTCCTATCCTATTTTTTTTTCCCCGAACACCATATTACTCTTGATTTTAGGAATCTTTGCACTAGAAAACATCCAGTAACTCTGTCACATTTTAGAAAAAATAACCAAAATCAACAAATTTCTTTGGCAATATCATGATTATAATCTAGCTCTTTATATTGAAAGGATTTTATCTAATCTTGGAAAGAGTTGAAACATTCTTTAATAGGTACTATTTTAACCAGTTAGTGTCTATTATCTATTATAATATTGTCAAATATTTATTGTCTATTCTTTCAGATGATTCTTTTTCAGATGTTGTAAGAATGAAGACATGAAAAGTGAATGACTGGGCTCAGGTTTCTTGAAAGATCTCTCAATCTACTTGGATATTTATGTATATATGTCTCCAGATTTATATATTAATATAATAAATATATATTAAAACTAAAATAATTCAGTGTAAGGATATAAAGACAAATGATAGTATAGCTAATAAAACCCATAGAAATTTAGAGGAGAGATTTCAATAAACTGAAGAGACAATGGAACATCTTCCTTGAGGAGGAAAAATTTGAACTTGGCCTTGAAGAACCATGGAAGTTGAATAGGAGATTATAAGAGGGATGACACACACAGACATGGGTTGATATAAAGAGTGGCTGTGAAATCACATTTACCTTAATTTAAAATGCTCAGAAGGCCAATTTGGAAAAATGAGTATATTGGTGAAAAGAATTGTAAGTAATAAAACTGGAAATGGAAAAGAGGTCTCAAAGCCAAAATAAGTTATCTTCTCTGCTTTAACTGTGAACGTGACGGGACACCTAAAATTACTTTGAGGAAATATTTTGGATCTGCTTGGAAATTCTTCCTTTTTAGTAATATGTCAGTCACCATGAACAGCCTTTAAAATGATCAATCAAGATTTTCAACTTGCCCATAACCTTTCCAAGAGGCAGGCTTACAAAATAACATTTAACAGATTATAGACTACACTGCAGGACTTGCAAAATTTCACAGGACGCTCACTTTGGCCCAACCATTATAAAGTAATGACTCAGCTCTAGTATCCACCAAAATAATTTACTAGTGCCACAGTAAATCTGCTCCTATGGCAATCCATCATTAGGTAAGGCATGAATAGAAAAAAGATAAAAAAATATTGTTTCCTTAAAGTTAACTTATGTTTCTTTAAATACACACTTGTGAATTGACAGCCAACTCTAACTTTGTCACAAACAGCAAGGAAATCATACTTTTAAACTTAGGGCCCAATCCTGAGAGCTAGACTTCAAGGAGCAATCATACACAGGGCACACCTGTGTCCTGCCCCCACTCTTGATATTGCGAGTTCAAGCACTATTTTATCTCCTAACGTTCCTGCTGCAAATTAATTTCACTTATCTCCTGAGAGAGATTAATTTTATGTCTGGTTTTGCTCTCCTTCAACTCTTTCTCTTTACTTTGACAGAATGGTCTTTCTGAAAATGAGTCAGAAGCAGATTTGATTATGCTACATTGTGTTTAAATTCTCAGTGATTCTTCATTCTTTTCAGGATGAAGGTTAGGCTGATCCAGATGGCAAAGAAAATCATATCACCAGCCTTCAGATCTCAGCTTAGTTATTACATGGTCAGAGTAGTTTTCCCTGAGCTCTTCAACCAGGTCAATTTCACCTGTTAAGACTTCACTGCACCATGCATTTGTTACAGTTTTAGCATTTATCACAATTGCAAATTTACAACTGCCATCCGTATTGACAAAATGTCTGTCTCCCTCACTAGACTGCAAGTTCTATGAGGGCAGAGGTAAAATGTGATTTTTACAACCTGTTCTATTCTCAGCCGCTAAAACAGAATTTAACAGATAGAACAAGCTCTATAAATAGTTGTTGATATTTTGATGATACATGAATGAATGAATAACCTATGAGTTGAGCAGAAAATATAGTCATCGCCTATTACATTCACAGAATCATGGTGTGTTTTGGAAGATAAGTATCTTTGAAATCTTTTATTCTAAATGCCTCATTACTTAGATAAGAAAATTAAAGCCCTGAAACCAAATGACTTGCCCAAGATTATATAATCAGGATGAGAGCTGGGTTTATAATCTGAGTCTCCACTACTATTCTGAACTCTTTCTATTATGTTATAGCTCCCGTTAGCCAATCTCATTCCAAAAGTGTAATCCAAGGGCCAGAGTCACATTGAATTAGTGTAGCAGTTGGGTGGCTTCAGTCATGAGTCAGTGTCTCCATCCTTCTCTACCCTTAGGAGCCATCAAACAGATAATTGAATGCCATGAGTCTGATAAAATTATATTTGGCATAATCTCTTCATGGTCTGAGAAAAATTTACCCCTCCCTTTCTTAGGCTAGTCACTGTCTAGTCACATATCGTGATCACAGGAGGACTAGGAAATTGAGTCTGAATGGACGGCAGAAATACACACAGGCCAACAAAAGAGCTCAACAATCAGATCCAGCGACGGTAGCCCCATCCAGCCTGTTCACACAGCCACACGTCCCACTGGAGCACAGCTTAAGCTTCAGTTTAGAGTCCATTCATCTCTAAGCTGCTTAAAAATGCTCTTATTTCTAAAATGATTTGATTGTAAAAATGTCCCAAGGAATCTCTTTCTCATCATTTTTGTTAACTGTCCCTTTTCTGGTCCTTTTTCAGAAATTTTCTGCCTCTTAATTATAGCAGTGAAACTGTGTAAAGTAAATGCCACTCATTGTGTCCCCCATTCATCGCAATGTCCCATTACAGAGTGGGTCAGATCAGCTAATGCCTTTGCTCCCTTGGGTAGGCTTGGGGTTACCCCTAGGTAGTCAGGTAGAGTAGTAGGTTGGCCATTTAACCTTCCCCCAGTCTCCATTTCACTCCCTTTCTTGTGAACACAAAAGAACTTTAAGAGATCTGTCCACAGCATTGAAATGCCAACCTTAGTTGGTACTTTGAAAACTCAAAGCCTTTTACAAGATGAATAGCAAACTGTGGATGACAGCTCCTGTGGAGCCATTATTGAATTGCAGCCCTGATGACTGCATTACTTTGGATTTAGATAAAAGACTCCATACAAGACAAATGGTAGGAGGACATCAAACAAGACTGTGTCCATACAGTGACAGAAGCAATCCAATTGAAGAAGCTGCTGATTTCCCCAAGGCTACGTACTATTTCTTCCCAAGTAATTGGTATTAAGGAACTAAAGATTGTGTATTCATCTTCTATTTATACTTTTCTCTAAAAATACGAATGTCCAGTTGTCAATTGGGAGTCTTACTTCTGCTCTTGCCTGGAAGAGAAATATCGATACGGGAACATGTTAATTATTTTGTATTGTGTTTTATTTAACCACAATAGCGGTGTGTGTAAAGGTTATAGACTGAGAGTTACAATCTATAATGATCAGATAAAAAGATTAGTCAGCAAATCAATAGTTCCCTGTACCAACAGGAAGCTCGGTATATTCAAGGCAACAATGAGTACAAAGGGTACAGATAAACATCGGGCACCTTTATTTAGATGAAAACTAATTCTAGAGAACTTCCACCACCTCATTAATTATGTACCAACCTTCCGGAGGCTGAACTGGGTGAAGTGTCATTAGGAGCTTTTGGAATGTGCTGGAAAATGTTGCTGGCTTTATAAAAACTATGTAAAATCAGAGCTTTTCTTTCTGTTGGGCTGGCAGATGTTCATACAAACCCTGTTACTCAAAACGGAAAGGGTTTCATGTGTTGAACTTGTATGCATTTTTTTGTTTCCTAAATCTTGGGAACAAGCATGCTTTAGCTTCAGAAGTACCATCAAAATTGTTTAAAACATGGATTTAAATGTTAATCTACTTAATAGGGAAATAGCACCCTTCATATAAATTTTATCCTAAAACAGCTATGTTGACATCTTTTTTTTAATTTAATTTTATGCCTCCACAGTGTCAGGAATTTTGATTTTATTAACTTTCATAACAGTTTCCCTTACTTTTCCTATTTTATTTAGCTTAATCTACCTTCCTTCTACCCTTCTCTTACATAAAAGCTAATCCATTGAAAAGTGGATTTGGATTGGCTGAACTGTGAATTTGCGTTAAATCTTTGGAGTGGAATAGAAGAGTTGTTTAAATTAAGATCTCTTCTGGAATTACATGTACCTCCATTCATTTGCATAACCATATCTTTTGAATGGGGATCTCCCTCTTAGCATTTTTGATTTTGGGTATTTTCTAAGATCAGATTTGTTCTTCTAGAGAATTATTTAATTATTCAGGAATTCATCAAGATTAAAGCAGAATATCATTGATTTGGAATAGAAAATTCTAATTGTTATACAAAAGAACAGGTTTCAATAAGCTAATAATTTTTATAAATAGCTTTAATGGTGTCTAATAGGTAATTCCTGCTTCACACCAACAACTAATACAAAAAAAGGAAAGAAAAGAAGAAAAAACTAAACTAAAGGAAACTTAACAATTGAGCTCAGTAAAACAGTTTGATTTTCCTTGAAGCCATCCTCAGATATTACTTTGTATGATTGCTTTTAGCATTTTTTTTCAACCACATTTTGCATGTTAGAATGGGTGAGTATTGATTTACTTCTTCTGGGTCAAATTACTCCCTTAGATGCACTCTTGTAACTCTCTTATACTAAATCCAGTATGAAACACAGCCTATATTACGTTTCTTAAATACAAAACTCAGGAGGGTGTGTGTGTGTGTGTGTGTGTGTAGTCAATCCTTGGGAATTTGTAAACAAACCGAGCTACTGCTGACTGTCAAAAAAGAAATCGTGCTGCCTTTCCTGTTCCCTTTCAGAGGTTGTGTACTTGGCAACAGCACTGAGCTCATCTTGACTGTGACTATTTGTGCAACAATTGAATCACTGAAGAAGGGTTCTGATTAGTTTTTATTCTAACCAAGCAGCAGCCATCTGCCGGATTGGCCTAGACCAGGGGTACTAGCAATCCTAGGTCACCTCCAGGATAGACTAACAGTTGTGATCTTATTTAATGAAACACTTTGACTTCCAATGTCTGTTTAGCTGAAGGCTGCAATTTCTCTCTGACTTCCTCCCCTCCCTCACTCTTCTTCTTTCTGTTTCTTCTTCCCTCTCTTTCTCATTTTCCTTTCCTTCCTTACTTCTTTCCCTCTTTTCTTTTTTTTTTTGAGACAGAGTCTCACTCTTTTCCCCGGGCTACAGTGAGTGTCGTGGCGTCAGCCTACCTCACAGCAACCTCAAACTCCTGGGCTCAAGCGATCCTTCTGCCTCAGCCTCCCGAGTAGCTGGGACTACAGGCATGTGCCACCATGCCCGGCTAATTTTTTTTCTATATATTTTTAGTCGTCTGATTAATTTCTTTCTATTTTTAGTAGAGACGGGGTCTCGCTCCTGCTCAGGCTGGTTTCGAACTCCTGAGCTCAAACGATCCGCCCACCTCGGCCTCCCAGAGAGCTAGGATTACAGGCATGAGCCACCGCGCCCGGCCTTCCCTCTTTTCTTAACTCCACAGTACCATTTTACTTTGCACAATGTAATTTCACACTCTGCCTCTGCCTTTGTTCAGGCCCTCATCCTTTCTGGCCTGGATTACTTCCACAGTCTCCTACCTTACCTCCTTCTCCCATGATTGGCTCCCGCCACTCCTGCAGTTGCTACATCCTGGTCATCCAACCTCCACAGTGCAGCCAGAGCAATCTTTCTAAAACACAAATCTGAAGCATCTTTTTGCTAAAAGTACTTGAGTGGCTCTCCATCACATTTGGGATAACAATCAGACTTCTTAGCAAGGCGTGCGGACCTCCTCCTGATCCAGTGTTTGCATTCCTGCTGACCTCCCTGGCCTTATTTCCCACATTCTTCTAGGTACACCCTGGGCTGTGGCCATGCAGATCCCACCCATCCAGCCTCTCACACAACCCTGGCCTTACATATGATGCGCAATGTCCATCCTCTTTGCCCATAGCTTATCCTTTACCGGAACCTCTATTTTTGACCTGGTTAACTCTAACTTCTTGTTAAAGGCTTAGCTAAAGCATTATTTAACCTTTGAAATCTTCCAAGACTAACCACCCAGGGCTGCCATCACTGCATGCACACACAAGTACACACATGCAAACATTGACCCAGGCTGGGATCCCATAATATCTCTACAATGACATTAACTGTATGGCTGTGATGACATTGATTATAATGTATAGGAATTGTTCACTTTCTTAGCTATCTCTTTTTCTGAAGCCAAGATTCTTAACTTTTCATACCAAGAGCCTCCTTGGTAATTTGATGAAGTCCATAAACCCGTTCATTTTAAACATGTAAAACCAAATATATATGATTATAAAAACTATATATTATAATGAATATAGTTATCAAAAATATTAAAAAATATATTATAGTATTTTATGTTTATTTATTATAGCATTAAGAAAATCTAGCAGCCAGTCCACTATTATAATTTGACAGCAGTGGTGAATAAAAACCGTATTTTAAGATACCTCAGCCACTGTGATATGAGATCTGTAATTTCTACTAGTGACAAAGTACTACCGTGGTTTGTTATCTACATTCATAATTCTTTAAAATGCTAAATCTCATCTAGTGGTAAGTAAAAATAAGGATGTAATTATTATTTCAAACCAAGTTCATGGAGAATCTGAATTTTAGAATCTTTGCTTTGGTTTTAGACACTAAGGTCTTTGAGATTTTCATTTTAATATGACTATGCCTTATATACAGTATTAGAACTTAGTAAACACACTTAAATATTTGCTGGCCAAATGAATGAAGAGAGATATAGTATATCATCTCATGTAATTTAAACTTTATAAATCTCCCTGTGAATTAGGCTTTACTATTCTGATCACATATTAACAAACTGAAACTCAGAAAGGTTAAATACACTTCCCTAGTTCATTAGTTCACAAGACTTTAAATGTCTATTCTACCATAAATTTGCCTCCTCTCATTTACTAATTAGGTTACTCAGTAATAAGTCATATTGTGTCTAACCTATCAAATAGTCAAGAGAAAGGGAACAAGCATGGGAAAGTTATACTATCAGTTTCTAAAAGGAAAAGCGTATTGATCATACCTTCGGTAACCTTTGGCTTCCATTATATTAACGTTCCATCAGTCTGGACCGACTGACTATGCAGCATCATCTGGACCTATGAGAAAGGCTGAAGACATGCTGGAGATGAGCTTGACATCCCCGAGAGTGTCTCACCAGGAGGAATGCTTGCTTGGATGCAGGAGCAATCCAAGAATAGAAATAGGGATGGAAATGCCACTTCCTCAACAGCCTGCTAAGAAAACAGTGATTGTATACCCTGGTTTTTTATTTCATTAGCTCCCTTTGAGTGGAAAAATAAAAGAAAGTGACTGAAACTAGGACAACCCTTTTCACATTTCAGGATATGAACAGAGGAATGTTGGGTGTGCTCTATTCTGCCCTGTGCATTGAAATGGTCAGTCCATTGTGTGGCACAAAGACTCTCTTTCCAGGACAGTAGTTGTTATTATCCCTTTCTGCTGTCCTGTTTCTCTCCTGTCCTTTTGCCTTCTTTCTTTACTTTTTTTTTCAGTGTCCAGTCTACAAAGAAACTACTTAGTAGCAATGCCTGGGCAGGCGTCTGAAGGAAAGACAGAGAGAAAGACAGCCCCTTTGCCTTCTCTCCCCAACACGCACGCGTACACACACACACGCAGGGGAAGAAAGAAAGGGAGGTGGTGTCAGCCCTGGAACTTATAAGCTACATTGACTCTATCGTACAAAGTCATTTTAAATATACCAAACCCTTGTTTCCCCTGACAGTGAGAAATCAAACCAGAGAACAACTTACATTGCCAAGGTCTGGGAACTTGACATAAGGATAGTTAAGCTCTTATCACATGAAATGTCTCTGGTTTAGTTATTTACTAATCTTTTATTTTATGCCTACATAATTGATGAGTCAAAATAGTATCATGAGAAATTGCACAGTAGTTCCTGGGAGGCTCCAGTAATAAAATGTGTTGTATAATATTATTTATACAAGATAGTGAGAACCTGCATAGTTAAAATATTTTAGAATGGGACACTAATTTAACTGGGAGTCCGTAAGATAACCTATCTTTGTATTTATCCTTGCTATTACAATTTTTTAAAAATACTTTAAATCACTTTTTCTACCTTACTCATCAAAGAATAGTGACCACATTTAAAAATTTTATTATTGTCTTAAAATAACTGAGACTAGGAAATTTATAAACAAAGAAATTTATTTTTCACAATTTTGGAGACTGGGAAGTCCAAGATAAGGCATCACGAGGTTCGGTGTCTGATGAGGGCCCAGTCTCTGCTTCCAAGGGGGCGCCTTGAAGCCTGCGTCCTCCAGAGGGGACGAATGCTGTCTTCATGGGATGGGAGAGATGGAAGTGCAAAAATGGGCTAAGTTAGATCCCTCCAGGCCTTCTATAAGG
The DNA here is from genome assembly GCA_963574695.1 of Propithecus perrieri. Classification (NCBI taxonomy): domain Eukaryota; kingdom Metazoa; phylum Chordata; class Mammalia; order Primates; family Indriidae; genus Propithecus; species Propithecus perrieri. The sequence continues at coordinate 5,050 of CAUYRB010003181.1, read as the reverse complement.
TTGAAATCCGATTCATGGGAGCTACACCCTCCTGGTATAATCACCTCCTAAGGGCTCACCTGTTATACTATCACATTGGATCTTAGGTTTCAATATATGAATTTTAGGAGGACATATACATTTAAGCCATAGCAACTATAATTATTATTTTTTAATTTCAAGGCATCCTAATGTAACCCATGGGTATCATTCCAATCATTATTGCTCAGTAGTCATGGTACTGTACACCAAGAGACAGATAAAGTTATGATGCTGTGGAGCTCTATAAAAATTCTCCTCTTCCCCTAGAGAAGGAATCGTGCTGGCGGTAAGACAGCATATCAAGTCAGACAGCTCTGAGTGTGAATCACAGGGATGTGATTTACAAGCTCTGTACCCTTCAACAAATTGCTTGTCTTCTTTCATCCACTTTACTCTTTCAAAACATTGTAGCAATATAATTTTTCAACCTACTTAATATTGTGGTTTTGAGATTTAAAGGGGTTAAATGGAATAATGTATGTACAATCCATGTCAATGAGAATGTAATAAATACAGAATAGCTGTTATTACCTCAGTCCGGTTGTAAACTTGTTTCATTGTGATCTGTCTTCAAATGGAGTGCACAATAAGGACAATTTAATATTAAGTACAACTAACATTTGTCCACACTTTACTGCTTACAAATATAATCAAATACATCATTTTATTTAAGTCTCATAAATTCCACAGGGTAGGTATTATTATCTTCCTCATTTTAACAATAGGAGGGCTGAATCTTGGACAGGTTAAGTGACTTACTGAAATTCCAAGCTAATAAATGAGAGTGAGAACACAGATTGTCTTCAAGAATCCACTTAGTTGGCTCCTGTTAACTGTAGTTTTACCTTAGATACAATTAATTGAATCTCTGATAAGTACAATTATTTTTCTTTTCTCATTTTTTATAGTCACTTGTATTGTCCACTAAAGACTATAGCTTTGGTGGTGAAGAAAAGATATCTGGAAAAACTGATTAAAATGTAGATTCCTTCTTCTCCTTCCTTGCCTGATTCTCCAAATTCTGATTCTGGATGTCTGGGAGGGGACAATTTGTACTCCTAATAAGCTTCAGGAGATAATTAGGTGTTAGTTCTGGGACCACATTTTGAGCAATACTGCCTCAGCTGTTTTTTTTTGCCATCATTGGATATTTTGGGATATATTTTGTGGAAGAAACTTCACAGACATGCTTTCTTTAGCCTAAAAGGATGGGGCAGCCTTCTATTGCAAATGAGTTGTCCAGAGACACATGGTTTTGTCAGTCATTCTATTGAGCTCCTAAGCAGGTACGTATTGCCATTTGTGATACTGGTGACGGAGCACCCTTGCAAATTCCAGGCACGGTTTTGGCACACAGCACTTCTCATTTTCTTCTGAGAGCAATTTCAGGCTCTTGCTGCTCAGCCCATGACTATCTCTTGTTAAACTTCTGTGAGTAGCCCTGCTGCCAGCGATGAATCATACATTGAGGGCTTCACACAGGCTAGGTTTACTGAGCTGCATTATAGGAGACTATATCTCAGATGGCCCCAGTGCAGTCAAAACAATCTGTCACTTTTAATTCTTCCTGTCACCTCATTAAGTAGATGGCCATGTTGACAATAAAACACATTTTCATACAAACACACAACACACACACACACAACCCCCAAATGCAATATTTCCTCCTCTTGTATTCAGATGTGGTTATAAATATCCAGTCATTGAAAGATTCATTGAGCAAACATATGTGCCAGGGTACTGTATATAACTGACGGAGGCAAGGAACAGTCTCCGTGGACACATAAAGCAATTAAAAATAACTGTGCTTCAAAGCAGGCTACTATAACACAAAGGTCAGGCCCATAAATATGAACAGGATGACAGTAATGTCTCTATCCAAATATACCCCCAAACACACAGTTACAACAGTTCAGAACTCAAAGGTTAATGTGAAAAAAAATCTCTGAAATTATGCCATATTCATCCCATGCCTTTTACTTCATGTGGTCTTTTCATCAAAGGTTAGTATCTATGAATACAGGGGGAAAATGTTATCAAGGCCAAATGTGTATCATCAGGAACTATTTTATTCCATGTAGAATATTTACCCTTGTACATACGACAACATGAAGGAGCTGTAGAAAATTTTCTACAAGAGAAAAATGTCTGTTGCTTTCCTTCCCTTCTTTACAAGGTTGCTTGCTTTTACATTACCTGCACTGAAGTTTGAATTCTACTCAAAGCTGTAGAGACTGTTCTGAGGGCCAGGATAATTTCTGTAGTAACACACTGAGTGTGATAATAAGGTTTATGCATGGTTGTAAAGAATGTACTGACAGATGGAAAAGAAACCACCTCAGTCTGTACAGTATTCATTTATATATATATATTTTTAAAAACCGTACAACACCTGACTGTGATTCAAAGAGCAGTTCTTCCTCCTACTGTCTTCTAGGAACAGAAATATTTTAGAGTATATAGAAAAATTCTAAGCCCCAGTGGACTGATTCACTAAAATTTCAAGTTCTGCGCACATCAGAGTATCATAGGCTTCTGTATTACCATTTGAGGTGTCATGTGCAATGAAAAGCTTATTCCCTCCATACATGGACCTTTACATAGCAAATGCCTTAGATATTGAGCAAGTATATTCAGTAAGAAAGAAGATGGTGAACAGAATGACTCCCACAAAGCAGAGGTTTTTTCCACTCTGGCTCTGAAAAGCAAAATTCCAGATAACTTGCCAAAGATTGGTTTTCATCAAGGAATAGAAAAATATGAGTACAGATTGCATTAGAACATTTAGGTCATCTATGCCCCTCTATGATATTGTGACATTTGGCAATACCTCAACTAAAGGAAAAGAGAATTCTGATGTAAATTTCTTCCTGTTCATAATAATGAGGCAACAATGGCCAACCCACCTAGCACTTTGATTGTCTAAGGCATGGTGTCCACTTTCTAGGGGAGAGAAAATCAGCTTCCAGTATCTTCTCTTTCCTAGACCTTATTACAATGTTCTTAGAAAAGCCCATTCCATGATAAAAAAAAATAGAGTAAAAAATTAAAAATAAAAGTTATTTCCATTCATCCTCAAACTTTTCACTGAATGCATCTGTATATAATAGTTTGCTAGGGCTACTTTTACAAAGCACCACAAATTAAGTGACATAAACAATAGAATTTTTTTTCTCACTGCTCTGGAGGCCAGAAGTCTGAAATCAAGGTTGGCTCCTTTTTAGGCCTGTGAAAGAAGGGTCTGTTCCAGTCCTCTCTCTTTGGCTTGTAGACGGCTGTCTTCTCCCTGTGTCTCCTCATGTCATCTTCCCTCTTGTTTGTCTTTGTGTCCAAATTTCCCCTTTCCAAATAAGAACACCATTGATTTTGGATTAGAGCCCACCCTAATTACCTCTTTTTAACTTGATTCCTCTGTAAAGACCCTGTCTCCAAACAAGGTCACATTCTGAGGCATCAGTGTTAGGACTTCGACATATGAATTTTGAGGCCAGAGAGGCGAGTGCACAATTCAACCCATAATGACATCTTCTACTTAAAAACCAAACAACATCAACAAAATAAAACTTGGATCCTCCCACTAGTGTCTTCTCTTCCCCTGCTGACCTCCCAAAGAGAGATCACCTCACACTCCCATGATCCCATAGCCTCCAAAGACAAGAGTAATTTTTTTCATCATTGCTGAAGATGCTACTGAATTATTTCATCCTGTAACTCTTGCTTCTTACAAATTCCTAACAACCAGTTATGTATCTTCTACTCCTATGCAATATTCTCATCTACCAACCTCAAAATTAATCCCAACAATCAACCACTACTTTGGCGGCTGGCCATTATTCTCACATGGAATTCCCACATGACTCTAGGTTGCTTCTGTAATCATGTGGGTGAACTTCCCAATGATCCATCCCATTTGCTCCTGACCTTTTCAATTCCAGTGACTTTTAGCTGCAGTCCACTTATGCTACCTAATTATACACACACTCTGTCTTTCCTACATCTTGTATATATACATCGGCTCTAAAAATTTAAATTTAAGTACTCATGCTTTGACTTCTATCTTCTCATGTAAATTTTCTGCTTTTTCTACTTCCTTGACACCATCAGTTACCAAATTATGTTATTACATGAAACATTTGTGTTTTAGAATGTTAATAGGAGCTACACAGAGGAAGATAAAATGATATGTAGTTAAATGAATTTAGGAGGGTAGGGTTAATAAAAGATGAAACGTTTCTTTACTGAAAGAATTTAGTACACTAACGTTTATTCTGAATAATCAAGATTTTGTAACAGCTTTAACCAAACTTATGTAAAGAACAATAAAAAAGGCATAGTGATCCATAGAACATCAATTTGGGAATTAGTGGATTGCATATAACTGTTCTTTGATCTGTAACCTCTAATACTCACTCTCTTCATTCGTTCTATTTACTCACGCCCTTAGGATTTTTTGAATAACCCTTATTCCACTTTTTGCTAAATTGTCCTTCCATCTACATGTATTTCCAGATCCACTCTGCAACTCTGTGCCCTGCCCATTCTCATGTGTAAGTTTATGTTCTCCAACTTTCAGTAGGCCCTCAGAACTGCAGACAGGAACATCCATGCTAATTCCTTTTCTAATCTCACCAACATACAATCATATTTACAGCTCTTTTCTGGTCCCTGCTTACCATAAAACACCATTAATTACCATGAGGTAGGGATATGCTCACACTTCTCACTTCCTACATATAAAGCAGTAAAAGAACATGCATGGACACACACTTTCTTCACCGTTTCCTCTATTTTCAGTGAAAAACAATTCCTTTCTAAAGGCAAATTCATCCCCCTAGTCTTGCTCTCTGTTCCTCCTACCATCTCAGGGACTGTTCTGCATCCCTTTTCTCTCTTCTCCTGTATCTTCAAACTCTTCTTTACCAATTCTTTCTCCTAGAGTATTAAACCTGTTCAAAGAGTTCTCATTTTAATTTTGCTTACTTTTTCTACAATTTTCTTCTTGAGCTTTACCCTTATCTTCGTTTTCAAC
>CAUYRB010003180.1:0-23783 GCA_963574695.1 Propithecus perrieri | reverse complement strand
TAGGCATCTACCCAAAAGAGCACAAAACATTCTATGATAAGGACATCTGCACCCGAATGTTTATGGCAGCACAATTCACCATTGCAAGAATGTGGAAACAACCCAAGTGCCCGTCAATCCATGAGTGGATTATCAAAATTTTGTATATGTTTACAATGGAATATTACTCATTCATAAGAAACAACAGTGATCTAGCACCTCTTACACTTTCCTGGATTAAACTTAAGCCCATTATCCAAAGTGGGGCACCACAAGAGCAGAAGAACGGAATCCATTTGTACTCACCATCAAATTGTTATTAACTAATCAACACATAAATGCACATATCAGAACAACATCTATTGGATGTTGGGGAAGGGGGAGGGCGGCGGGAGGAGGGGGGAGGAGGGAGGAGGGGACGGGTATTTGTACACACAAGGAGTGCAATGTGCACTACCCAAAGGATGGACATATTTGAAACACGGACTTGGGGGGGAACCAGGGCAACACACGTAACCTAAACACTGTACCCCCATAATAGGCTGAAATAAAAAACACACACACACACACACACAAAAGAAAAACCTTAAAGGCAGCCAGAGAAAGACTATTCTCCAAGGAAAGACCAGAGTGATAGCTAAGTAGCTAACTCTCCAGAGCAACAATGGAGTATATTAAAATAACAGAACCTTTGCAGCTAACTACTGAGTCTCACTAGAGGACATTAAAACAAACAAACAAAAACTACTACAGACAGAAGAGAAAGGTTTCTAGATGAATGTCCAAGGTTGAGGGATGAATGATGGGTAGGAAAAGTGGTAAGTACGTGGTTAAATATAAGCAAACTGACTTTATAAAATGGTAATGCTTATAATGTCTTCTGGGTTAAAAAGGATATGAAATTAAAATGTAGGAGCTGGGTGGGGACTAAATGGAATGAGTGATCTAAGGTTCTATTATCTGTAAAAGGTAAATATATTAATTAGATATGTGTATTGTAATATCTATAATCACTAAAGGAATAAAACAGGTATAACATCCAAACTAGTAGAGGAAAATAATAGAATAATAAAAAACAAATCCAATGGAAGATGAGATGAAAGTGACAAAAGAAAAAGTTATAAGACAAAAGAGCACAAAGAAAATATATAGATTTAAATCCAGATATATCAGTAATAACATTAATTATGAATGAACTAAATAATCCAGTTAAAAAGTTGCCAGACTGTATTTTTAAGAATTTTAGTTGTATGTTGTTAACAACAGACATATCTCAAACATAAGATAGCATAAAGGTTGAAAATAAAAGATAGGAAGAAGTACATGATATAAATACTAATGAAAAAAATGCTGGTATGGCATATGAAATTCAGAAAAAAAAATTAAGATAGGAACCATTATTGGGAATTAAGAAAGGCATTTTATAATGATTAAAGTTTCCATTCACCAGGAAAATATAACAACTTTCTGTTTTGTTGTTTTTGTTGAGGTTTTCCAGTAAAAAAAAAGAAAACCTAGACAAATCCTAAAAGAGTTGTGACACAAACTTTATGTTTTAATGTACCCCATAACATGGCTTCAAAATATACAAAGTAGAAATTGAAAGAACTATAGGAGGTAGAGATTTTTTTAAAACATGCATTGCTTAATAACTATAGGAGAGAAGACAAAAGTCACTGGGATTCCGCAAGATTTGAATAAGAGAATTAATAAATTCACCTAATAGACATATGTAGAACAGTATACTCAACAACCGCAGAACCTAGATTCTTTTAAAGCATCCATGGAACATTTACAGAAATTGACTGTACACTGGATGATAAACATGTGCAATGAATTTTCAAATGACTGAACCATATGGAATACATTCTTTTGCTACAGTACAATTTTACGAGGAATGAACAACAGAAAGATAACCAGAAAATCTCTATCATTGGAAATTAAGAGATGTACTTCTAAATAAGCCCTGTGTCAAATAAATAAAATATAAAATTAGAAAATATTTTGAACTATTTTTAGTTAAAATATTTTTAATAAAAAATTAGAATATTTTGAAAATATTTTGAATGATATTAAGCAATACTACACATTAAAACTTGTGGGATGCACTTGGAGCAGCATGTAGAGGGAGATTATACTCAAATGCTGATGGTAGAAAAGAAGTAAGGCTGTATGTTAAGTAGCTACCCATCTATCTAAAGAAGTTAGGAAAAGAACATCAAAATAACATCAAATAGGACATCAAAAGAATGAAGGAAAGAGTAACTTAAAAAAATAATGAAATAAAACCAAAATAGAATAGAGAGGATCTACAAATCCAGAGGTTGTTTTGTTGAAAATACTAATAGAGCTGGCATACCTTCGGTGACACTGATGAAAGTAATGCAGTCACAAATAACTAAAATCATAATTAGAGAATTCACTACAGGTGCTATAGAAATTTAAAAAATGACAATATTTTGAGCTAATGTATGCCCATATTATTGAAACTTTAGATAAAATGGAAAATTCATTTAAATATAATTTAACAGTATTATGTCACCTGAATACTATACTTGCATAATCCTGTAGCCATTAAATTAATTGAACCAGTAAGCTAAAATTTTTTCATATAGGAAAGTTCAGCCCTGAATAGCTTTGATAGCTGGTTCTACCAGACATTTGAAAAATAATAATTCAAGTCTACACGAACTCTTCCAGAGGTTAGAAAAGTGGGGAACAGTCCCCAACTTATGAGGCCACAGATCTAAAAAGATAGAACATAGCCTGCATCAAAAAAAAAATTTCTCCATGAACCCCTCCCTAATCATAAATCCCTGCTCCTGAGATTACCTTTATTTCAAATTTTATAATAATTTTCTTCATTTTCTTTATAGCTTTACCACACATGTATTCATTCCCAAATAATATGGTATAATATAGTCTGATTTTGAATTTTATGTAAATGAAATTGTACATGTCTGTATTTGTGTCTTCTTTCACTCAATGCTGTTTCTGAGATCATATTATTTGTTAACATTTTGTTTAGGATTTTTGCATCTCTATTTCAGTGTGAGTTTGGGGTATAAATTTCCATCCTCAAACTGTCTTGTGGCCTGGATTTTGTTACTTCAGTATATATGTATATTCTCATATATATATATATATATATATATATACATATACATATATATACACATATACATATATATATTAAAATACTCTTTAAACATTCCATAAATTTTAGAGACTTTTGTATTGTTATATATCATAACGTTTTTTAAAAAATAAGCAAGAATAAATATTATAAAACATCCTTTGGTTTGGGGAAACTGCTTAATCTATTAGCAGTCCCTTCAGCTCTGTTGTTTTTTCTTTGTTTTTGCTGTATTTTGGGGTTTAGGAGAATACACACACATGCACACACACACACACACTCACACATATTAGACTTGCATTTTAAATATACTGGAGGAGTAGTCTATGAGAAAACCCATGATCACAGCAAAGGAAACAATCAACAGAACGAAGAGGCAACCAATGGAAAATATTTGCCAAATGTACATCCGATAAGGGGTTAATATCCAAAATATGTAAGGAACTTAAACAACTCAATAACAACAACAACAACAAAAACTCAGTTTCAAAATTGACAAAGGACCTGAATAGACATTTCTCAAAGGAAGACATGAAAAGGCCAATAGGTATGTGAAAAAATGCTCAACATCACTAATCTATAGGGAAAAGCAAATCAAAACCACAATGAGATATCCCCTCACACCTGTTAGAATGACTATCATAAAAAAAGACAAAAGACAGTACGTGTGGCAAGGATGTGGAGAAAAGGAAACCCTTGTATACTGTTGGGTGGGAATGTAAATTGGTACAGCCATCATGGAACACAGTATGAAGGTGCCTCAAAAAATTAAAAATAGGGCTACCGTATGATCTAGCAATCCCACTACGAGATGAAATGAAAATAGTATTTTGAAGAGATATTTGCACTCCCATGTTCATTGCAGCATTATTCACAATAGTCAAGAGGTGGGAACAACCCAAATGTTCATCAGTAGATAAATGTATAAAGAAAATGTGCTGTTTATACATGATGGAACACTATTCAGCCTTAATAAAAGAAGCAAATCCTGTCATTTACTACAACATGGAAGAACCTGGAGGACATTATGTTAAATGAAATAAGCCAGGCACAGAAAGACAAATACCACATGATCTCACTTATATGTGCAATCTAAAAAAGTTGAACTCATAGAAGTAGAGAGTAGAATGGTGGTTACCAGGGGCAGAGGGATTAGGGACTGGTTCAAAGGACACAAAATTTCAGTTAAACAGAAGGAATAAATTCAAGAGATTTATAGTAAAACATAGTGACTATAGTTAATAACAATGTATTATAGGCTTGAAAATTGCTAAGAGTATCTATTTAGCAATTAAGTATCTACTTAGTATCTACTTAAGTGTTCTCACCACAAAAAGATGTGTGAGGTAATGCATATGTTAATTAGCTTGATTTAGCCATTCCACAATGTGTACATATTTCAGAACATCATGTATACCACGAATATATGCAACATTTACTTGTCAATTTAAAAAATAAGAGAGAAACCTGTGAAACATGTTTTGTAAGTGGAATAGTATTTTTTAAACACTTAATTCTTTTTTTTTTTTTTTTTTGAGACAGAGTCTCACTCTTTTGCCCGGGCTAGAGTGAGTGCCGTGGCATCAGTCAGCCTAGCTCACAGCAACCTCAAACTCCTGGGCTCAAGCGATCCTTCTGCCTCAGCCTCCCGAGTAGCTGGGACTACAGGCAAGCGCCACCATGCCTGCCTAATTTTTTTTTTTATATATATTTTTAGTTGTCTGATTAATTTCTTTCTATTTTTAGTAGAGACGGGGTCTCGCTCTTGCTCAGGCTGGTTTCAAACTCCTGAGCTCAAACAATCTGCCTGCCTTGGCCTCCCAGAGTGCAGGATTACGGGCGTGAGCCACCGCGCCCGGCCTAAACACTTAATTCTTAACTTTCTATTTTGTTATACTGTGTTGTCTTCAAGGGAGCATTATTAATATAATTCTTAATAGAATGATTTTTATCTGATTGCACTGAATAAAGTTATTCTATTACTTTAATTAATTCATCAATTAATGCTTCTGGGAAGTGACTAATTTTGTTTAGATCTATTATCTTGCATGTTTGCTATTAAGCAAGAGTTTCTTTCTACAAACCAAAAGTGTACACCAGAGAGAGTAAACAGCTTTAGCTGAAACATTTCCTTATTCTTCTGAAGAAAACACCAAAGAGACCTTTCCAGAAGCCATATTTTATACCTCACTTTTCAGATACAAATCAGTAGTGTTTAGGAACTTCATCATCACTCTTGCCATAGCACCCGTATAATAATCAGGATATTGTACTGGTTTTCAATTTGTGGTCAAGAGATCCCTGGTCCTCCCCCAACCCTTTCAGGGAGTCTGTGAGATTAAACTATTTTCCTACTAAGTTGTTAATTGCCTTTCTCCCTCTTCATTTTAGCAGCTGTTAATGAAAGTTGTATGTAAGATTACCTTATTCCTGCATCTTCTCAATTATTTCTTCCTTGCATTTGCCCCTTTCCTTTCCTACTTGGTGAGATTCCACTTTCTGTTCAAGGATCTTTTTATAGTCTTTGTCCAGTTTAAGGCTGGTGACAACCACCTGGCTGGGGGGGAATGCCCACATGGACAGTTGTACCACTAGCCTTTTCCTGCTGCACCCATTCAATGTTGATGGCCTATTTCTTCCTGTAAACCCAGCTACTTTGCCAATTTGCTGATGTTTCTAGTGTCCCTGAACAACCTGAAATTCATCATCCTTTCAGATGGGCACAAATGGAACATTGTACTTCTGTCTCAGCTCTTTGGAAAGAGGGGAAGACATAATCTTTCTGCAAATGTGGGAAGGTGCATTGAAATGCCTTTTGTGGTTCTTGCTTTGGTCAGAAGTCACAAAGGGATTGAACTTCATTTTGGCCACTGCTACTTTGGCAAAGGCTGCAAAAGTCTAATTGCCTTTTTAATTTTCATTCTTTCATGAGTTTCCCAAAGGCTACATGATGTATGCTGCCACAGCAGATTCGGTGCAGAAGTAGATATAGAAATCCAGCTGTCTTTTATTAGCCCTAATATATATATATATATATATATATATATATTAGGGCTAAATATATATAATATATATAATAAAATATTATATATATATATCAGATATTAAAGAGAGTTACAAAAAATGTAAAATAAAGCCACTCTCCTCACTAAATTTTTTTGATTGGAAAAATTTATATTTGCTAAATATATAATGTATTTTAACATGTAATAGGTTTCTTGTTATTTTAAATGGATTAATCAATATTTTAAAACATCTCTGTTTCAGTTTCTAATGAAGTAAATATTGATAGACATAACCCCACAACAAAAGCTCTTTGAGGTCTTAAATAGTTTTTAAGAGTGTAAAGGGGTCCTGAGATGGAAAGTTTGAGAACTACTGGTACAGAATAAAATGCATTTCTTAATGTGTAGTGTATATTAAATATTAATATGGGTAGGGAATCGAGGCACAAAAGTGAAAACATTTGGTCATTATACCACCAGGATCTAGAACCAAACTCATCTCCTTTTGATACTTGAACTATAACTTCTTCCAGTTGCCTGCATTCTCTAAAACCATTCCCAATTTCTTCCAAACATCACTAAAAGTATTCCTCTCTATGGCTTGTATTAGTACCTGCTATAATTACTCATTTCGTGTTGTTAAGGACTTAAGGGCCTCAGTTCAACTGAAAACCTGTTACCTGAGAGGTAATACATTGTTTCAGAGTTTCACAACCAGTGTGCTAGAATACACTGGCAAGCAGCAAGATACTGATCCCCTCAACCTTCCAAGCAGCCAGAACCTCCAGAACAGTCACTGTTGTCATGAGAAGTCTCAGGTAGGACTCCTTATAGTCACACCTTGGTAGAGTCTCATGATATGTATTGAAATCACCAAGGGTGGCAAGTATGATGAGTGACATCTGTCACTAGTTGCTTTTCCTCAATGTGCTGAGCACTGCCAAAGATTTGCTCTACCACCTGGATCTCTACTTCAGCAGAAAATTGCAGGATATGCCACTAGACCAGGAACCTATGTACCTACAGAAAAAGCTTATATTGGCCCGGTGTGGTGGCTCACACCTATAATCCTAGCACTCTGGGAGACCAAGACAGGAGGATTGCTTGAGGTCAGGAGTTTGAGACCAGAAAAAGCTTATATTCCAGGTGCCCATAAGTGTGGGTAGCAAAGGGTTGGAGTGGGTGTAGCTTCAAATGGAAGCTCCAGATCTCTGTCTTTGCTTCTGTGAGATTTTTCTGAGTGACTGATTTGGCTTTTGGTGTTCAAGTGAGGTGCAAGATGATTGCTGTAACAATATATGGTTTGTAAATTAGAGCTTCGTGATTATTTTTACTTACCAGATTTAAAAAATTTACTAAATACAAGAATGATTTCCATTATCATGAAAAAGTTTTAACATGGAATTTTTCAAGAAAACTAGGAAGAATTGTCAGCCTCTTCAAACATAATTTCAACTGCTGTAACTTTGAATGACTATAAAAAAGATTTAGAATTTTCCCACAAAATTCTATGTACAGTTAAATAGCATTTACTATTTCCTAGACACTGTCACAAACACTTTACCTATTATTCCTTTAATCATAAGCTTATCCAGGAAGTTTCTGTAGGCATTACACACACAAAACCCACTATTAAAGTATTATGGCCAGAAAAGCAAGCTCAATTTTCTCATTAAAATTTCGACAATACTTTATTTTGAAACATTATAGAAATTCAATGTTTAATATCTTTCCTAGTAGTTGTATTTTGTTTTTCTTATCATAATTATTTAATGAAAGGTTGTCATTTTTTTCACTAACTAATGCACCTAATTTCTCTCCAGTCTACTTTAGTGTGACACAAACTTCATTTTCTACATGTGAGGGAAAAAGGTTGGGGAGAAATACATTATATGGAGCCAGATAAAACAAGGGAAGAGGATGAAGGCAAGACTCCTCATTATCCTTCATCATTCTACATTTTCAAGGTATATTAAAAAACAAATAATTTTATAAAATACTATGTCTATATAAAAATTACTATACATATTTATTTCCTTGTGTGTTTTTGCTTTGTTTTTTCTTTATGGTCCATGCCCCCATGCTCTCAGTCTTCACTGGACAACTGACTTGATAGTTCCATAGCCACAAAAAGTCGAAAGTGGTTGGCCTCATAAAATACTTCTGTGACCTTTGTTCTGATGATTTCTTACTGTTCCCAAAAGAAAACTCACTAGGAGCCATCCTTCAGCTTCAATGCCTGCTCTAATTTCACAGTGCAATATATCCTTGCACTTATAACCCCCTCACAGCTCATGTAACTCTACCAGGCATTCTTCTTCATGCCTTAGTGCTCTAGGCATGAAGGCTACGCTACAGTTTTCTCTGATGGTTTCTGGAGTTTTAGAATGCTTATTTTAGCACAAAATCCCTTTCCAGATGACAAAGCAAGTATTTTGATAGCTGAATTGCTCTAGTAATTGCAGTTGAATAGAATTTCTCTTAGTAGGAGCTATTGGGAAATATTCCACGTGTTCTTTGATAAGACAAATTAGCAAACATCATTTTCCATCCTTGACTATTGTGTTTATAATTGTGATTCATATTATTCAGGAGAGTAGATAAAACACTATGTCTTATAAGACATGAGTTAGAACTTAGGTCTCTCTGAAACACCTTTAGGTGACTTCTGACATGAACCTGGTTGTGCAAGTGGGCATTTTCCCCCTTCTCTTGGAAACCATACAAAAACAGTAAGGAAAATGATAATTTTTAAAAGCTTACAAACAACATAATAAGCAATTTTTAAGTGCATGTATGAGCTATCAAGATCAGCTGAGACCTAAACAAAGTTGCAGGTTAGGAAGTGAAAAAAGTGGCGAAAATGTTCAATAAAGCAGATCTCAAAAACAGCTGAAAAAATGCTTTTTCTAAAGAGAAAAAGTTACACTGCTTGTTTTCAAGGGTGTAAGAGATTGAGCAAACAAGGATGCCGGCAGAAACACTGCTGAACCTGGTTTGGGGCTAAACAAACCATCATGAACAATGCTATGCTGTATTTGTAGGAAGCAGAAGAGAGAATCTTTGAGTTATAGAGCTTGAAACATTATCTTGGCCTCTACCTCCTAACCAAGAACTTCTTGCAAGTAGCTAGTCCAGGAAATTCAACTTATTCTATAATAAGTAATAAAGGATACCGGCTTAGCCTCATTACAAAGATACTATAAGATGAACATGTGGAAGACAGCAGCAAAATTTATTACAGGCTACCAAAAGGTGGCCATAAAGAAGACAAAAATTGTGAGAAACACTTCAAAATTTTTTTTTATAAAACAATAATTTCTTTGAAGGAGAAATACAAAAAAGAAATGGATTAAGAAAGAAAAGAACATAGGAAAGATATGACAAGACAAAAGGAGGAGGAGATGAAACCTGAGATAGCAGATCTTAGGGAAGATGCTAAAAACAAAGAAAAATCATCAGAGAAATGAAGATAAATTGAAAGAAGCACAAGTAACAATAGACAATGAAGAAAATACAATAAGTGACAGCAAAGATTACCACTAGAACAAAACTGAACTCTCCTGAATATTTGAAGATTTATACACACGTACGTGCTTGCACACACGCACACACACACACAGCAAGAAAAACAATAAAATGACGTGTTAGTGGTTTAGAATATAAAGAATGTGAAAGATTTTCATGTTTATACTAACAAGAATATTTGGGACAAAATAAAAATTATACTTTTCTATGGAATTAACAATCAGTCTTTCATGTAAGGAAGGCTTGATGGACTGAGTACTCAGATGAAATGAATTTCTTTTTTTTTTTCTATAGATGGTCTCACTCTGTTGCCCAGGCTGAAGTGCAATTGCACAATCATAGCTCATTGCAGCTTCAAACTCCTGGCCTCAAGTGATCCTCCCACCTCAGCCTCCTGACTAGCTGAGACTACAGGCACATGCCACTGTTCTGGGCTGAAATGGATTCTCTATAGTTAAGAAGAGCGCCATAGTAACTCCCATTCTAAAGGTAGGTGAACTCAACCTAACAAAAGCTGTGGCCCAGGCTCAGCTCGACTCAAACCCTAGAAAGAGTCAGAATAAAGAGCTTTTCCTCCAATAGCCAAATAAGAAAAGGGCTTGTTTTGTTTGGGAAATAAATAAAACAAAACAACACTAGTATTTTATACGTAATGTTGGGAATGGAATTTTTAAAAATAAGACATTCAGTGAAGCAAGAAAGTGTGATCCATAATGAAGAGGAAACTTCATGGTGAAATATTGAACAGCTTTTCCTAAAGATCAGAAATGAGGTGATAATGTCTACTCTCACCACTTATGTGGTACTAGAGGTCCTCACCAGTGAGATAAAGGAAGGGAAAGAAATTACGCGTAAATGCTAATGTTGGAAAGGAAGAAATTACATTTTTATCTTTGGAAGACAACGTGATAGAGTACACATAGAAAATACGAATGAGTCTACAAACAAAACAAATAGCTAGAACTAATAAATGATTTTAGGCAGTTCACAGACTACAAGGTCAATGTACAAAAGTTTACTTTATTTCTACATGATAGCAATGAATAAACAATGAAAAATTAAAAACAATACTATTTACAAGAGCACAAAAACATGAAATATTTAAGAATATCTTTAACAAGTAATTACACGTTCTCTACACTGTTAAAAAAACATTTCTGATAGAAAATTAAAAAGACTTAAAAAAATGGGAGCTCTGTGATGTTCACTGACTGGAGGACTCAATGTGTTAAGATGTCAATTCGCCCCAAATATAGATCCAATAGATCCAATTGGAATATAGATCCAATTAAATACCAACCCAAACACAGCAGGTGTTTGTGTGCAAAATGGTACAAATGATTTGGGAAACTATCAGTTTCTTATAAATTTAACATGCACTTACTATATGACTCAGTAATTCCATTCCTAGGTATTTACCAAAGGTTAATGAAAACACATGTCCATACACACACACACACACACACACACACACACACACAAACCCTTGTACAAAATATATTCAGAGTAACTTTATAATAATCAACAACTGGAAACAACCCAAATGTCCATAAAAGGAAAACGGATAAAGAAATGGTGGTATATTCATACAATGGAATAAAGAAATTTAAAACTACTGATATATTCAATAACATGTATGAATATAAAAACATAGTATTGCATGAGAGAAGCCAAAAACAAAACAGAACATGTGCAGATATGAAGTTCAAAGCAGGCAAAATAAACTATGATAATAAAAATCAGAACAGTGGTTGCCTCAGTGTGGATGTGTATATGGGGCAGGGGCTTGGGGAAAGAGGGGTGAGCAGAGGGAAGGGGGGTTGATTAGATCCAAGGCCAGAGGGAACTTTTTTTGTGAAGGAAATATTCTAAACCTTGTTTAGGATGGGCTAAATGGATTTATAAATTTGTCAAACTTGTTATACTGTGTACACTTAAGATCTGTGCATTTTTTTGTATAAGTTATAAAATGTGTATGGCAGCCATGGAGATCTTTCACTCAGATACCACTTCAAGAGCAAACCTGCCAGGAGGTGTGCAGTTAGCTACAGCCTCAACCTGTCGTGCCTTCAGAATGGGCCACAGCATTGGCAGCAAGGACGAGTTCTCTCCTGCAACTCCAGCCAGTTACTTAGTGTGGCAGGGAATTAAAGCCTGGCCCTTTCCGACTGATGTGAGACTTCTCTAATTCATAGTCTTTGTTCTGGAGCTCCCTGTAGGAGCTCAAAGGAAAAGATTTGTAAATTAAAGCACAGCAAAAATAAAAACTTCTGGATGGATAAGTCAAAATGTAAACAACAAACTGGGAAAAAATATTTGCAAATCATATTACAGACAAAAAAGGTATAATTTTCCTAATGTATAAAGTGATCCTAAAAATCAATGAGAAGGAGATTAACAACCCAATAGAAAAGTGGGCATAAAATATAAACAGTGTGTTTAAGAATGTTAATGGATGGTTTTACAGAAAAGGACATGTAAGTGATTTAAAAGCTTAAGAAAAGATGTTCAATATCACTTACACTAAGAAAAAAGTTAAATAAAACTCTGCTAAGGTACCATTTTCGTCCATTAGATTGACAAAAATCTACAAGCTTAATTATGCTCTGCTCGTGGGTCCGTGGGGGTCAGGGACCCTCATGCATTGCCTGTGAGATGATAAATCACTACAACTATGGAAAACAAAATCTATAAAATTACAAAGGTATTTACTCTCTGAACTAGATATTCCACTTCAGGAAATTTATCTTACAGAAATATTTGCATGATGAGAAATGACATATAATGTTATAACTGCAAAATTGTTAGAAATAGCAAAAAATTAGGGAAAGACCCTATGGAGGAGTTAAAATATTATGTATAAATAGATGTATGTGAATGTACTGCCAATAGAAAAAATCTTAAGGAAGGCCCAATGGAAAGTAGGGCTGAATGATGGAAGGAAGGAAATCAGGAAGGTAGGAGGAAAAGAAGGAGGGAGAAAAGGAGGGAGAGAAGGGGTGGAGGTAGAGAGAAGAAAGAAGAGAAGGGAAGAGGGCAGGGAAGGAAGAAAAGTGAAAGCAGACAAATGGAAAGGAGAAAAAGAGATTGAAAGCAAATGAGCAAGGACTCTTACAGTATTTACAGACTTGATAAATGTGTTAAGAATTGATCTGAAAGTACTATCTAATAAAACTGTAGATGCTAGTTTATACACACATAAACACACAGAGTGTGCTCACAAGTGTAGGAGTACATTTACTCCTTGCCTAAAAATATAATAGAGGATACTCTGATAGTAGTAGCAAGCTGTGAACTGTATAAAATATTCTAATAATTACTTGTAATATAGGTAAAAGTCAAGTTTTCTGTGGTTTTAATTCCCAAAAATTATTCAGTGAATCTGTAATGTTTGAATAGTTTAAATTTTGAATGTCTACTTGTATCAGGCTTTATATATGATAAGAAATTTCCAAGTGGAAAAAAGACACAAACTAAAGCTCTCATGTAAACCACAAAGGATACAATCAAAAAGTTTATCACATAAGGATATTCACAATGGATTTTTTTCCCCAAAGTCCAATCTGATTTAAAAATTTCTTAGGAATCTTATAGAATTGGATGAGATTATTAAATGTACATTCAAGATTTAGGAATGAAAATCAACACAGAAAAACAATCAATATATCCAAAATAACATCAGAATCACCTGGGATACTTTTGAGATAATTTCTAACTATACAAGGTACTATAAAATAGTACCTTTTTATCTTTTGTAGGCTGATGGTTTAAATAATAAATAAATAAATAAATAAATAAATAAATAAGTTGTTATCCAGTCCTTCTCATGTCAAAGGAATTCAGTGAGACAAACGTAATTCAGAAAAGGAAATATTCATTTTGGCAGCATGAAGAGACATTCCAAATATAGGTGACTTTAAAGGCAACTGACCAACTTAAGGATAAAGAGAGAGGAAATTTCCCCTGAAAACAAATGTTTGAACATATGAGTTGTTCTGTGGTTAATTTAATTTTGTAAACCTATGTGGATGAGCCAAAAATATTAATTTATTTAGTTTATTTCTAAAACTATTGCTTCAGAAAATTTTCTTTAATGACCAAACTCTATGTTCTGTCTGAGAAACTTTATAACATCTGGTTTAAATAGTAAAGCTTTACAATTTCCAAAGTAATTCAAATCCATTCTCTCACGTTCATCTTAGTTGTAACTATATAAATTTATTTCTGTAATTATATGATTAATATCTTTCTTGTCCTACTCTGAGATCCCACGAGATCAAGGACATTGTTAGTTTGTTGGTTTTTATTATTGTATCCTCAGCATCTAGCACAGTGCATGGCACATAGTAGGTACTCAATAATTCATATGAATGAACAAATGAAGAATAGAAGATGTAATGTTGATGTCATTCCTTGTGAAGGACTATAGTTGAATTTATTCCTTGTAGATAGATGTCTCTCTGGTGGCAGAGAGATGCTGTGATTATTGATTGATTGACTTGTTCATTCAACAAATATTTACATGGCAGACACTAAGCTAAGCATGGGATAAACAGCGATAAGGGGAATAGACGTGGTTTCTGCCTTCAAAGAGTTCACAGTCTGGTAGGTAACCGCTTAAGAACTTATCAATTCTCTATTTCTAATATTTTATGTACAACTAATTACACACTTGTAATGGTGCTGTATAGAGGGCTCTGATAAACTATTTTCTTATTTGATTCTCACAGCGCAGATATTATGTCCAACTTACAGATAAAGAAACATAAAAATGTTATACTTTGCATTACATTTCATTTGTGAAATATTTGTTGAGTTCCCTCTGTGTGTCAGGAATTATTCTAGGAGTTGTATACACAGAAATGAATCAGTCAGAGAAAGACTCTTCTAGTAGGGGTGGGCACATATAAACAAGTAAACACAGAAAGATAAATTTTAATAGTGATAAGTATTACAGAAGAAATAAATAGAGTGATACAATTAAAGAGTGGCTATAGAGAGGGAATTCAGGGAAGAATTCTCTTGAGGTGGTGACATTGAAACTGAGAAGCGAAGAGTTGGACAGAGCTAGGCATTTGAAGAGTCATGGGAAAGTCCTCAGAGGGAGTATCAGGTCCAAGAATAAGCAGGAGGAGCTCAATATGTTCAAGGGCGGAAAAGAAGGTGATGTTACTGGGGCAGTAGGTTACATGGTATGAGATAAGATTCAGAAAGCCAGATTATGTGGAGCTTCAGAAGCCGTGGATGCTATTCTGCATGCAACAAGAACTGAATGGAGAAATCCCACAACTTACTTAGCATGGGTACACACAGATGACGATTATTTGACATTAAGTATAAGATAAACTAATTGTGCTTACACTCAATTTCAAAAACAACATAGACTCAATAGAGAAATAGCAAGTGATTATCTTACAATCACTTAGGGAGTTTCTTTAGGCCAATGAATCATCTTGGGAACACTGAAGTTGGTCTTTTAGAAGTGTGTGTATAGGGGGGTAGAAGGTGGTAATGCCCAGGAGATATTGAAGGTATCCTTCCTTAGGAAAATTTTTGAGAAGGCCCCTTGTCAGGGGGAAAATGATGTAATCAGAACTTTTGGGTTTCAAAGCAAAACATTCCCAGATCTTTAGGGAGGGAAAAAAGACTCCAATTCTGAGGCTTTAGTCTTTAACGTGGTAAAGAATGAAAACAAACCTATGTGACCTTGGGAACCAACTGTGGGGTGATTTCAGTAAGCTTTATACCCTGATGAGTGAGTTCATACTTCTTTCATGATCTCCATGGCCTAAGCAGCGGTGTACGTGTCACCAGTGGACACACACTATCTGATAGACCATAGGACCAACTTTCAGCAGCAACACCATGTAGCAGAAAGAAGTCATGGTGGAACCAGCTCTCTTTCTCTGTTTAAGTACAGAAGGTAGAATGAACCTCTTTTCTACTGTGAGAATTCAGGGAAAGGTGGAGCTCAAAGGGAGATTTTGATCTGATTTCTAAAATGGCAGGTATGGGCTTAAGCAATTCATTGGGAAAATAAAAAAGAAGTGACCTTATGTGTACCCCAAGTTTGTGAAGCAGTTTGGAAGTGTTGCCTATGCCACTGGTCTTAGGAATATTGGCTTGTAGGTGGGATGAAAACTATATTTGTGGCACAAAAATTTACATGAATGGAGATTCAGCAGCTCATTCAGGATTGCAAAATCAAGCTGGCACCAGAGTCTCTGCTCTTATCTGGTAGTATTTTTTTTTGTCCATTAATTTTTTTAAAAAAATTGTTTTCTTTATTTGGCATATGGTTTCATTGAATTCTGATTTCTGGTTAGTATATTTTATTTCAGTCATTTTCACCATTGCTCAAATAGTGACTGATGAGTTGTTTTAATATAATTGCTTACATTCTATATGTTGAATGAATAAACATTTGCAGTCATTATTTCTTTCTGGGCCACTGCATTTGGGTGTCTAGGGCTGCTTCACTTGAGAACCCTCCATAAAGACTCTCTATTTTAGCCATTGAATTTTTTCTGCCCAGACCCTCTTCTCCTTCCCTAATGGCACCTTGTTTTGCTCTTTCCATATCAACTCTCCTTTGTTGTGTGTAGTCTTGACATGATGAAAATCAGGTGGTTGTTACATCTGAGCAGTGGGTATAAATCTCCCTATCTCTAGCACTCATCTATCATGGGATCATGATCTCCTTTGTGATGTTTTTTGTTGTCTTATTATTTAGGATTCCACATATTTTCCCCTCAACTAGATTTTTTTAAATTCCCTGGAATCAAGGACTGAGGCAGTATAACCAAGTACTTTAGAGTCATGGATTCTATAGCTGGATTGCCTTGGGTGAATGTCTACTCTATCCCTATTTCCCCGTGGGCTTAGAATTCAACTTCTCCAAGTTGTTTCTTCTGCTTAAAAATATTCTAAAATAAATACCTGCTTTTATTTTTCAATAATAATAAACATCCATCATTTTACATAGTACATTAGCACAATTTATTGGATTTAATCTTGATGATATTTTATTAAATATATGTTGTATCCATACTTTATAGATGAAGATCTTTTTGATCAAAGAAGCCAAGAGCTTAAATGAGATGATCTTGTAAGAGGTGGAGCCAAAGCATGAACCTAAAGCCATTCACCCGTACCACAGTACTTTGCATACTGCAGATTCTAAATTAAGTTATTGATGTGTTGTCCCTTGCTTGAAATCTTTTTCCCACTTGGGGTTTCTTATGTGTAGACAGGTGATAATTTCTTTGGGTTTCTCCTTAGTTTATTTCCCTGCAAACTCCCCTCTTCCTACCTCAAGAATTTCATGAATGGGAGAGGTGAATTATGTATCAGCTACCATTTCACTATGTCTAATGAAACTCTGAAACTAATTTGAAATTTCCTGCTTGACTTGCGAAGTCTCTGTTCATTCATTTTGTACTTTCCAATCTCATCTTCTCTTGATCATCTCTCTGTGACTGTGTAGCTGAGTCACTCTTTCCTGTTCACTGCTCCACTACTGACTTTCTTTCTTCCCCTCAAGCCATTACTTCTGTCCTTCTTCACAAAATATGTTTCTTGTTGGTTGAATCTGTTTTTAATTCAAGTCTTCAATCATCCTTCACTGCCTGGAGTACTTACAGCTTGCCCAAAGCCCATTTGTAATTTTACCCCTTTACTTTAGATTTCTTCTCTTTTATTTTAGAAATCTTTTATGCTGACTTTCTTGTAGTATTATCTCCTTATCTATATTGCTTATTCAAACTTGACTATTTTTCTATGTTAAATATTGCAGAATGAGTTGATGTTTATTAATAACCACATATATATTCATTAATTAAACTTCACTCTATAATTTAACTACATGTGGATAGAAAAAGCATTGTTCTGCCTTTTTAATCAATCTAAATTTAGAAACTAGGATATTTTTATGTTGTAATAATGATGAAATTGCAAGAGTTAGTAAAATTGAGTAAGAAAGAAATTTCTATGGAAACTCTGGTAGATGTCAATCCTACATCAAGATAAATAAACAGATTTTGGTGTAAACGAGTAGTTTAGTGTCTGTGAAAGAGTTGAGCATCTGTGTGCTGATGTTAAGAAGCTCATCATACTGCTTATACAGTACTACTTATTCTTGCACCCTGATTGCTTTTTTCTCATAGCAGAATTCACAGTGGCTGTTATGACCCAAAGTGATTCAACCTCTTGGGTTGAAGCATTTTCCTTTCAGATCTAGAGCCTAAAGAGCAAAACTTGATATTCTTACATTTGAAACCAAATGTCTCTCTAATGCTCATAAATTAGCTCAAAGAAGTCTAACATACCTAGAATTTGGGTCCCTATATCAAGAAATGCCTTATTCTTTATTCTCTTACTCCTTCTTCCCAGCTGAGGGTGTCTGAAATTTCATGCCAGTTCTTACTATGAGACAAATTCTAGCCCTAGGCTAAACATACAGAGAGCCCCAGGCTCACTGAATCTTTAGCTCAATCACGAACCCCGTTTTTACTATTGATGCCTATTACCCAAAACCTTCTACTTGGAATCTGAGCCCTTGCTGCTAGGTTTGTTGGCTTGAGTTTCTGACCTTGCATTGCCCCAAATCTCTCATCTTTGGTCTCTGTCTTCTAGCATGGCTTCAATTCCTCCCAGATGACTGATCTACCTGATTCCTAATCAAGAGTCCAAGGTACTTGCCAGATCTATCCTACCTTTGTTAATTTCTTGACTTGGATCTTTGCTTAGGTATTCTTTAGTTACAGCCTTAACATTTACTCTCTCATAGCCAAATTCCTCATTCTTCCCTCTAGCCTCCGTCTTTTTTTGTTTCAATCTAAATTCTGGTGAAACATCCTGGTCAGTCATTATATAACTTGAACATTATGTGTAAGGGAGGGAATATTGTCTTTCTTAATGCATAGCCTTCATAATTTAATCAGCTATAACACTGAGTTCAAGAGAATGATACATGTCTACACCTCAACACACTTGTTAAATACATTAATACATTAAATTATCTACAGTTATGAAAGGGTAACGTAAGTATTAAAATTTTCATTCAATCAATGAATCTGAATAGTTTAAATAGTATTACATTATTATATTAGGCTTTCAGCAGATCTTGATGAAACTGATTTATTTTTAGTTATAAGTTATGAAGGGCAAGCTATAATAATTCATGGTAGAATAATGAAGCAATTGTTTCTGTTTAAATATAAAAATTCAATACTGTGGCAGTGACCTGTCTTATTTACATGGGTAGGAATAAATCAGCAGAGGAAAAAAAAGTTTAATAAATGTTCATTAAATAAATAAATGGTTCAACTAACCATACTATTTGTTTCTCATAACATGTTTTTGGAACTGATTATTTTATTTATTCGTATATATCTTGTTTCTTTTCTCAAAGATTATAGTGGAGCTAAATTATTGGCCAGTTGATAACAAAGTGATTTTGAAACTCACATCTGATTGGAATGTCAGGTGCAAAGTTTAACTTCCCTGAACAGGTCAAAAGAAATTTTTTCAATAAATACATTTGGTGCTTTTTCTTTAACTAGCAGTAGTAACTTCAATATCAGATATAAATGTCACCTTATTGTCATTACCATTATAAAGCTTATAAATAGTGTGCAAAAATGTTTGTATCTATATTGAAACTTTTAATAGGACATATTATACGTGCTAGAAAAGGACCTTAGTTTTAGCACTCATGTCCAAGGAAATTAGCTGGTACAATACCATGGATCAGATGTGGCAATGTCCAGTTGCCAGTAACAGAAACTCAAAAATAACAATGATTTAAATGAGGGAGTAGTTTATTTACATCTTGAATAAAATTCCAAAATGGGAAGTACAATGCCAGTAGGGGAGATCTGTTCCATAAAGTCCTTGGGAACCAGATTCATCCTCTCATTGTTCTGAATGCAATGCATAGATTTCCATTCCCAAGGTCTTCTTGTGGACCAAGTTTGCTGCTCCACCTATATTCTACTAGGCAGGAGGGGAAAATAGACCAAGAAGGAGCAAAAAGTGTGGGCCAGTTATTTTTAAACAAAGGTTTTGCCTACAAGTTCTGGCTATGCCACATAAAGATACAATGGAGGCTAGAAAAAGTAGTTCTTACTCTGGGCTTCCATTAGTCTAATTAAAAACTCAAAACTTTTTTAATTATGGAAGAAGAGAAGGACTACTGGGGGCAATGAGGAGTTTGTACCATCATATGTGAGTTACTTTAGGTTAAAGATGCTCTGAAAATAAAATTTGAAATACTTCAATTAGTCATTGGAGAATATCTCAAGGTGGTCATTGAAATTTTTTATATGAAAATCACAATGTGTTTACATTTTATATCATGTATCTTGTCAACTTAACAAATTAAAAATACTTGAAATAAGACACAGAAAAATAAGAAAATAGTAAAAATAAAACATTAACCACATGTTTCTAATTGTTTATTTACCAAACCAGGTCAGGTATAAAGAACACAAATTATTCAAAATTATCTGACATTAAAATAAAGCTCCTTAGTAAAATAGGATTTCAGTAATTTTATATTCCTGTATCATTGCTTTGAGTGTGAAGAAAAGAACAGGGCACTTAGTTGAAACAAATGAGATGAACTAGAAATCCTGACAAGCATCGTTTAACGGAAGGTGGGGGCTGGTTGGGCTAGTATCAAAGAGAATTAGGAAGACATACATGTGTTGCAGAACAAAAACTTTGAGATGAATACTGAACGTAACAATGTTAGCTTTAGCATTTCTTTAGTATTTTCCTATTATGAATGAATAAATTTTAAAAATGAGGAGGAATTGTCTAGAAACATATTTCATGTAAGTTTTAAAGAAAATATTCAAGAATATTCCAACTTTTGTGATCTCTTAATTCATTATTTGTATCACTTGTTTTCCACAATTTTCTCCTTTTGTTGCACCTGTATTTGCAAGATATGAAAAACATACTACTCTTTCTGTCCCCCAGAAACACTGCATTCAATTTATACTTTGTGAAAAGGAGCTTTAGGTTTAAGTGCTTTTGCACTTGAAAAAATTGAATTCTCTAAGGTTACTTTTGAACAGATGTTATTTGTTAAAGAGTTATATTTCCCCATTAATCTTAGCATTTTTCTCATCTGTCCTGCTATGAAATTGTAACCAAAATAAAACTTTAGGGACAGTTTGAGGCATCTACTGCCCACTCCCTTCCTTTCTTTGCTTCTGAAAGCAGCTGTGTTTCAGAATAAGGGGGGATGATAATATAATAGAAAGAAGTCTTTTTTAGTTTCTTCCTTAACCATAGCCAGGAATTTAAAATAGTGTCGATATATACCTTGTAGCACACAAATATTATCTGTTGGCCATTAACATTCTGTGCAATAAAATTAGGCTTCCCCCCCAAACTATCCTTTTCTCTTTCCAGTTAAGAAGTTTAAATGAGTTGGAAGTTATTCATCCTTCTTCTTCTTTCCTTTGGCTCACCAGGGTGATGGAAAGCAGAGATCCAAGAGCCATGGGGATGCTGGCAATGCCAGGACAATGCATTCCCTTTATATTTTAGTGGAAGGAAGTCTCCAAAAATATTAATAAAATGGAATTTTTAGAAGAGTCAAAAGCAGGGGTTTTGTGAGGCCCGAAATTTATTTAACATAGGAGAAAGGAGGTGCTTCTTTAAGAATGATAATATAGAATATCATTGCAAGCTTAAAGAAATGACCATGTAACTTTCTGGGGTCTTGGAGGTGGCCTGGGCAAGTGAGGGCCCTGAAACTTTTAGCATCATGGAAAGTCCGCCTTTGGTCCACAGTGTTCAGAGGTATTTCGTGGGGGGCGGGGGTTGCCTTTGATTTGTGTTATTCTTCATTTGGTCCCCCTTTTTGACTGACTAGACACTTGGGCAAGGCATTGGATTTGTTTCATGACAGCTGGGCAGTGCAGTCGAGCTTCTGGCTATTCCTGTAGAGCCTGTTTTAGCCCTTGTGCAGGAAACTAGAGGCTGCCCTTTTGTTTTCTCTCTAACAGGAGAGGGGTCTTTTTCTGAAAGGGGAATGATGAATTAAGAACTTTCCCCTTACGCAGAACCATGTTAGATGGTGGCTCTTCATCCTATACATATTGCTTATCCAGAATAAACAAGATATTTCAAGTAGAAATACAAATGCCATGAAATCTAATGACTATAACCCGATAACTTCTGTGAACTCCTCGTGAGCTAAATTAGGAAATAGAAAATTGGGTGTTTGTGTGTGTGAATAGAAATGAAAATTTCATCAGTTTAGCAGGCAAATATTATTACTTCAAAAATAAAGAATTTCTTGACACTTTATTTTTATAGCTTATTAATATATAGAACATAGGGACAAAGTAATGAGATTCATTTTTAGCTAAACACACTCATAATTATAGTCTGAAATATATCTGTTTCCCCTTTAAAATGAAGTCATTTTTAGAAGTGATATCCTTATTCATTTATTCTAATATTATTGAAATACTTGTTTTGGAATTTCCTGAAGAATCTGTTTTATACATACATATATATACACACACATATGAATATGTATATATGTATGTTTTGTCCCTTGCATGGCCTATATGAATATGTATACATACATCTATACACATATTCGTGTACAAAGTTTTGTACCATGCATGACCTATATGCATAAAATTACAAAATCCACTATTGTGTTTGTATTTATATATGTGTGAGAATAAAATGATAAAATAAATAAAGGGAAATAACATATATGTGGATATTGGACATTCTCAGTATTGTAAGGATGTCATTTCTCTCAATGTCAATCTATAATTAAATGTAATTCCAAGACTTATTTTGGACCATTTACTTTAGAATTTGAAAATACAAAAAGGGATCTTATAGTGCATTTTTAGAAAAAAATCATGAGAAATAATCAGGAAATTGTTCGAAACCAAAGATTTATCCTATCATTAATATATATTTTAATACACAATAAAACCAGGAGTTAGCTGCATTATATTAACATATATTATGTAATTAAATTAGTGTACTCATATCAGGCTGGTACAATGGAAAATAAGCCAAAATATCTATAATAATTAGTATATGGATACAGTGGCAAGTAAAGTCATTGGGCAAGGTAACATAATAATAGCATTTACTGGGTACTGACTATGTACCAGGTGCTGCTGTAATCACTTGACATATTATTTAAGCCTCACAATAACCTTATGAGGTTACATTAGTCCTATTTTACAGATGTGGAAACTAAGACATACAGAGATTAAATAAGTTGTGAAAGATCATAAAGGTGGTGGGTGAAACAGACAGATTTTGAACATAGGCAGTCTTGCTCTGAAGTCAAGCCCTTAAGCACCATGTATTATTTTTTACAATGCCCCTTGCCAATTTAATGCTGATTATTTTGAAACATTACTAGTATAACAGGCACAATTTTAAAAATGGTTTTTTATCGATTCTGCCAATCCATGAGCAAGGTAGGTTTTTCCATCTGTTTACATCTTCTGCAATTTCTTTTTTCTGTGTTTTGTAGTTCTCCCTGTATAAGTCTCTCATATCTTTCATTAAATATATTCCTAGATATTTAATTTTCTTTGAGGTTATTGTAAAAGGAATTGTGTTTTTGCTTTGATCTTTGGCATGACTGTTGTTGGCATATATGAATGCCACAGATTTGTGTGTATTGATGTTGTATCCTGAGACTTTGCTGAATTCATTTATCAGTTCTAGGAGTCTCTTAGATGAATCCTTGGGGTTTCCTAGATATAATATCATATCATCAGCAAAGAGCGAGAGTTTGATCTCATCTGTCCCCATTTGGACACCCTTATTATCCCTCTCTTGCCTAATTGCTGTGGCGAGGATTTCGAGCACTATGTTGAATAGAAGTGGAGATAGAGGGCAGCCTTGTCTAGTTCCAGTTCTAAGTGGGAATGGTTTCAATTTTTCCCCATTCAATATGATATTGACAGTGGGTTTGTCATAAATGGACTTGGTAATTTTAAGGAATGAGCCATCTATGCCTATTTTGCTAAGAGTTTTTATCATAAAGGTGTGTTGGACTTTGTCAAATGCTTTTTCTGCATCTATTGAAAGAATCATATGGTCTTTGTTCTTGCTTTTATTTATGTGGC
>CAUYRB010003179.1:0-14605 GCA_963574695.1 Propithecus perrieri | reverse complement strand
TTTCAGAAATAATATTTGTGGTATAATACACATACCACAAAGAACAGGATGTCATTGCTTTTGTGTCTGGCTCTTTTTGCTCAACTTTGTGTTTAGGGCATTTAATCTTTCTAAAATTTGAATGTTATGTGAATCTGTTTATGTGAAATATCAAGAATAGGGAAACCCTTACAGACAGAAAGTGGAATAGTGGTTGTCAAAGGCTAAGGGGAGGTTAGGATAGGAAGTGACCACTAATTGCTACATTTTTCTGTTTGGGATGATGAAAATTTTCTAAATTTCAGAAGTGGTTTTAGTTGTAACTTTGTGAATATACTAAAATCTACTGATTTACACATTTTAAATGGATGAAATTTATGCTATCTGCATGACAACTCAATAAAAGCTATTTGTAAATAATTTTCCTGGGATTATGTTTGAGACTGCATTAATCTCTAAAGTAATAAACATTGGGCCTCTATATAAAGTTGACTTTTCCAATCAATATGATATGTCCAGCAATTTATTAGATTTTCTTTAATTTCTATCATATTTTGTATTTTTTCCCTTTGAAGTCATACAGAAATATAAATATTTCACATTTATGCTTTTGTAAATAACATCCTCATTTTAAAATTTCCTTTAGTTATTTTGTTGCTGTAAATAGAAATACAATTGAGGTTTGCATGTTGATCTTATACCCAGTTATTTCATTGATTTTATGTATTATTTCTACTAGTTCAACTGTAGGTTTTTCTGGATTTTTTATACATATAACTATTTTATCTGTAATGATCACACCTTTATTTAATATTTTTTCCAGGTGCCATAAATTTTTTTAATTTATTTTCACTGTCTAAGTTTTTATTTCCAATGATGAAGAGAAGGTACAATATTGGTTCTATGTATATGATATGTATTATTTACACTTTTTTGATAAGAAGATTTCAACATTTCATTTATATTTATGAAGTTTTTTATCAAAGCTTTCTCATATTCAAGCAGTTTTATAATATGCCCATATTTCTAATAGATTTTCCTTTGAATCAATGTTACATTTTTGATATTTTTGCATCAGTTGAAATGATATATGTTTTCTCTGTATAATGTTTATAAACTGAACTACTTTTATTCTTTTAGATGTTAAACCAGTCTTGCGATTCTGATTTACTGGTCATTCTGTATTGGTCCTTCAAAGAAAATCAGCTAATATATTACATTTAGAGTGAAATTTATTTCTCTACCCATGTTTATAAGGAGATTTTATTATGTTTTGATTCATTGCTACATACTTGAGAGGCCTTGCTATCAAGGCCACACTGGGACACATTCCTTTATTGATCCTGAAAGCCTTTGTGTAAGAATACTGTTTATTATTCATTAGTGATGCCATCTCAGTTTGTGGAATATATTGGTAAGAATGTTTATATAACAAACTCAATTTGTTTAATACATGTAGGGTTTACAGAGGTTTCCATTGTTTTACCACATTTTCATAATTTGCATATTTTAAGAATTTTTATTTCACGTGGATATTAAATTGTATTTATAACATGGTTTTATTATTTGATATCTACAAAAACTATAAGATATCACCACGTTTAATCTAGAAATAAAATATTTGTGCCTTCTGTGGTTCTTTCTTAAGTAGTCTTTTTTCAATTTTATTAAGTGTTTTCAATGGAAATATCTTTGGTTTTTGATCCCACTAATTGTGTCTCATGATTTTATAGTATTTGTTGCTTTCTTTCTTCTACTTCACTTATATTTAATTTAATTTAATTTCAGCTCTTCTCTTTTAGCGCCTTTTTGAGAGAGACACAAATTCTCATTAAGTCAACTGGAAGATTTTGAACCCAATTTGTTTCGTTTCTTGACACAGCTAAGGTTCTTTTTAAAGTTTAGTCGATCTGACCTCTTTTACCTCGCCAGATGCCTGAGACCACCAGGCGGTATGTAAATGATAATCTACCCCCAAGGCAGTTGTCTGTCCCTGTGCTATTTTAGATATAAACTGACCCACTATCACTTTGAAGGCTCAGGGGAAGACCAAAGTGAAACGTCGTTTCCTTTAGTGATATTTTATATGCCTCTGTTGCCTTTTCTGTATGGGTCGGGTATGCCTCAACCCATCCTGAAAGGGTGTCCCCCAATACCAAAAGATACATCAATTCATTGTAATAAAATCAAGTTGACGGTCTTCCCCCATATCTACCCCCTGCTGGATTGGCTCCAGCAATCCAGGTGGACAAGCTCCCGCTTGTAGATTGTGCTGGATACAGAGGTAGCATGAAGCAGTAAGTTATTTGACTAATTTGTCCAATCCTGGAATAATCACCATTTTTTTCTAAAAGGATCTTCAGAGGCTCAGCCGCCACGTAGAAAGCCTGGTAGAAGATAGAAACTGCCTTTTGAGAGATACTAGAAGGGATGAAGGGCTTTCCCCTGTGTTCCACAATCCTGTGGGAGTGAAGGAAAATCCCCTTTTCTTTGGCCCATTCCTCCTCCTTTTTAGAATTCACTAGTTTGTCCTGTATTTCTAATGGTATGGGTACAATTTGCAACACTGCTGGTACAAATTCCTCTTCCCAAGCCACTCTCTTGGCCTCTCTGGCAGCCTTGTTATTTCCTTGTGCTATGCCCCCCTCCCTTTGGTGTCCTATACAATGTAAAACTGAGACTTCTTTTGGTAAATAGACTGCCTGTAAAAGTTTCTGAATCTCTTCATGTTTGATCAGAGAGTTTCTGGCCAATAGTAGCCCCCTCTCCTTCCAAATCTGGCCATGTGCATGGAGAATCATAAAGACATATTTACTGCCAGTATATATTTGTATTCTATCCTTTCCCAGTTCTAGTGCTTGCCTTAGGGCTATTAGTTCAGCCTTTGGGCTGAGGTGTTGGTGGTAAAGGCCTGCTCTGGAGAACCTGAGTGTGGGAGACCACAGCATATCCTGCCCACCAATGTCCATCTGTGACCATACTACTTTCATCAGTAAACCAAACGTCCTCTAGATTTGACAGAGGGGAGCCTTTAAATCTGTCCTTCCTATTGACTTTATTAGTATTGATTCTTCACAACTTCAATCTATAGTTCCGTTCTCCCTCTTCTCTGTCAGAATAAGTGTGGCTGTATTTAAAGCTACATAAGCTTCCAGGGTGACTTCTGGATGTTCTATTAAGAAGCGCTGATATCTTAGCACCCACTATTAGAGAGCAAACTGCCTGTTTTTGGTTAACGGGAGGTCAGGCTGTGTGGTGCCCAAACCTTGAGAGTCCTGGAAAAGATCAACTTTTATGCTTCCTCTACTAGGATGGTTGCAGCAACCAATAATCTCAAGTAATATGATCACTGGCTACAGGGTCTAGATTCTTAGAGAAATATCCCACCGGCCACAACTCTTCTCCAAACTTTTGCACTAAAACTCTCATGGCAACTTTTCTTTTTTTGTCAACATGCAATATAAAGGGCTTGCCTAAATTAGGTATGCTGGAAAATTCCTCTAAGAATTACCCAGGGTCAACAGGGAAACTCCCCAATTTCTCTTTGCATATTTTTAGGTCTCCCATGGAGAATGGCACATGTACTC
This sequence comes from Propithecus perrieri, assembly GCA_963574695.1. Lineage (NCBI taxonomy): Eukaryota > Metazoa > Chordata > Mammalia > Primates > Indriidae > Propithecus > Propithecus perrieri. The sequence goes on along the minus strand of CAUYRB010003179.1, from coordinate 11,039 downwards.
TCATAGGCTGCCCTCCTGGTACCCAGATATCTCCTGCAGGGGACATATGGGAGGTGGAGGGACATATTCAGGTGGAGCCTGAGGCCCATGCAGGCTGAGAATACAGGGACAATTGCCTTTCCACCTCCTGACTCCTTCCCCTTTCTTTCTATTGGCACCTCTTGACATGATACTCACAGTGCTGGGGGTTGTCTCTTAAGGACTTAAAGTCCTGAACATATGGAACTTCTGACCACTTCCCTTTCCCTCTACAAAAGCCTCTAGTTGTAAGATGGTATTGTAATTAGACTCCATTTATGGGCCAGGCCAGGATTGTCCATCTGGTAGTTGATATTAGGGCCAGGCTGTGTTGCAAAAGGATGTTAGTTTTTTTGTCCAAAGGCTGTGAAATCCAAGGATCTTCCAATTTCTTAACAAACATCCCAGTGAATTTGTGGGGATTGACATTTCTTGTCTCATGTTTCCATGGGGAGAGAAGAGAGGGTAATCTACCTACTGAAACTGGCATCCCCAGTTCTGTTTGGTCAGTTTTACCTTTGTCCCAGTCATGGACAGCAGAGAGTGTTTCCTGTGACATGCCACACCCCATCTCACGTGGACAGAGCCCTCTGAGCCCCATGCATTCCCCTTGGAACCGTGCGGCAGATTCCGGAGGACAGGGACATCACTTATAGGGTGTGCACCCCCGTCCTACCCTTGATTCCCCAGACTCGATGTACACCTGTGCTTGGGTATCACATTTTTGCCTTTGCTTCCTTGAGTCCCCTAACTTGGATGGCCTCCCAATCTTCCCTGGTTTTTACTGGTGACCATAGTGAAAGAACTGCCCATTGACTCAGCCTGAGAGGATTCTGAGTTCCTCCCTGGGTCTTTGCAGGGAGTCCATGAAGAGATTCAACACAGCCCATTTGCCTCCTATCGAGTGGGGTGTAACCAGAGCTCCCTTAAAGCCAACAGCAGAGCAAGCCCATAGGTGTTTTAAAGGAGTACCAGTGACCCAGTAAGTGGATAGATCAAGTGTGAACATCTCTTCCAGTTGCCAGAAAGTCAGAAAACAAAAAGGGCAGCAAGAAAAGCATGGAGTTCCTGGTTTGACTCACAATCGGACACAGTTTAGTGTGGCCAGAATTCACACCCAAGGGAGAAGGAAAGGAAAAAACTGATGTTTAGGTGCTGCAATAGCTAAACATACATGTTGCATCATCTTACCTTAGTGAAGAAAAGGCAAGAGACCTAGGGAATGGCCACAACACACACAGGAAGGAGAGAAAATGCTGGGAGTTGAGGAAAGCAGCTGATGTTTAAAGGGTAATGATGACTTTGTTTTTTTCTTATCTTTTCTTCAGTTTCAAATAAGTAGTCAGCTGTTCCCAATGACCTTGAGTAGTGATAACATATTAATAGTTCAGTGAGATTTATCTCAACACGCCTACCTTAGCAACCACAGCTTCAGCAGGCAGAAGACAGGCAGTTTAACAAACTCCACATTTTAACTCTATAGTGGCAGATTGACCCTTTGAATTCTGACCAATTGATGTAATTTGCCCATTAGTTTAATCTGCTGTACAACAACAGAAATTTAGAGGTTTCAAACATAAGTCCCTTAACTGAGAACAGAAAACTTTGTTGTTTTGACTAGAAATTGTAGCCAACTTAATCACATACAAAATTATAATTTTCCCTTCATGAACTTTATGTTGACTTGCACTGACCCTAAACAACATAGGTAAACTTTCGTTTTTGCCCCAAAATTTTCCTTTTCTTAAACAATCCATTATTTTAAGACAAAAATTTTTGATACAAGATCCTTTCTATCCAATACTATTCCCTTTTCTTTTTACCTTCCTTATCAAAAATACATCTTCATATCCTTAACTTTCTTCACCTCTTTCTCTCCTACTTACTAGTTTCTTCTATCTTATTTTTTACTTTGTTACATAGATAAAGGGAAAAGGAAGGTGTATGTAAAGTCGCTGGTAAGCTTCTCCAATAGTCTGAGAAAGGAAGGCTGAGATCCATTCTCAGACAGGTTCCATCATTTTCCTTTACTGGGAGATGTGAATATTACTCCCAAGATGATACAGACGTGTTTTAAGAAGTCCTGGGTTTTGGTACCAAAATGTCAGATGTGGGGACCAGATATTAGATCTTTGTTCACTGGTTTTTGGTTCCCCGAACCGAAGAGTGGTTACCAATAACTGATTCAATGGAGCAAATGAGCAGATCAAGCAGACGCAAGCAGACAAAGTGCCACAGTTTATTTAAGCAAGCATAGTATGGTCCAGAGAAAGAACGGGTCCATCTCTGTGAGTGAAGAAGACCCTGGGTTTAACAAGATTTCTTCCCTTTATGCTGATTTCCTAATTTTATATTAAGTGGGGGGCAGAATATTCATGGTTTTTCTTGGAAAGGGGTGGAGAATTCCCAAGATGGCCAGTCCTGCCCTTTTCTATCATCATAAAGCAATTTCTGGGTGTTGCCATGGTATTTGTAAACTGCCATGGTGCTGGTGGGTGTGGTTTTTACTATGTTAATGAAGGTAGGTCACTTGAGGTTACTGTCACCTTATTTATACGCATGCTCCAAAGACCTGCTTTTGTGGCCTTGATCATATCTCCATTTTGTGGCCTCTCTACCTTTTTCTGGTTGGTCAGTCCTTGGAGACCCCCTATCATAGACCAAATGTCTATTCAGTGCTTGAAAGCCCCCTTGACATTTCTCTGTTCCTTCTTGGTAGCCCCCTTTGATCAGTTTGTTCCTCCTACTGTAAACAAAGCATCTCCTAGTGCCATCTGCACCTCTCCTTCCTTATCTATACCTAACAAGGTGCATTTTTATTTGTTTAAAGATGTATTTTACAATAATTTCCCTTTGGGCTTCATCATTGATGCATTTGTTTTTAGAAGGATGTTATTTAACCTTCAAATATTTTGAGATAGTTCAGCTATCTTTTACTATTGATTTCTATATTAATTATATTGTTGTCTGAGAAAATATTTTGTAGGATTTCTATTCTTTTAAATTTGTTCAGGTATGTTTTATGACCAATCTTGATAAATGTTTCATGCAAGTTTGAGAATATGTAGTCTGCTGTTGTTGAATGAATTATTCTATAAATGTCGACTATGTCAAGTTGACTGATAGTACTGCCTGCTGGATCTGTCAATTACTGATAAATAGTGTGTTGATATCTCCAATTACTATAGTTTATTTGTCCATTTTCCTGTGAGGTTCTATCAGTTTTTGACTCATGCATGTTATGCTCTGTTGTTAGGTACACACTAAGGATTTTTGTCTTATTGGATACTTGACATCTTTATCATTTTGGAATGTTCCTCTTTATTCCTGATAATGTTCCTCGTTTTGATAAGTATGTGTGACTATAAGGTCATTTCTAAACAGTGAAAATAAATTTGATAGTTAAAAACTTTATAAAACATATGCTCAGGTTTTTATTAAATTTTTATTAATTGACAATATAGAAAAATAGATTGTGTTTGCAAACTATTCACATTTAAGTCATACTTTCTCTTTTAATACTTCTTAACTGCATTTACTAGTTGGATTGTAATTTAATATAAGCAGTTTTTAGTTTGGATTGCAGATGGCAGAGTCTAGGGTTGAGGAGAGGTGCCAGTTACAGAAGAAAAGGGGGAAAATTAAATGTATTAACTATTTTAATTTTTCCAAATACTTTATTTTAAAAATATTGGATTCTAATTGCTTGTATTTCTCTCACAAAGACTTCTTTTTTTATTTATGCTCTTTAAAATTATGACTGTTAGAAAAGTAGAAAAGAAAAATGGAATACTTACCTGAGTTATATTTAAAATATAATTTTGTGCTTTTCTATCTGTCGTACAGAATGAATAGAAGTTCTGGGAAATAGCACTGATTCTATACCATTTGATTATTCACTGAACTCCCATTTATTGAGTTAGCATATGTGGCCAGTTACTGCATTAGTCCCAGGGTTACAGAGAGAAGTAAGCACTTGTGCCATCAAGGCACTTGTATACACAGGGGAGCAGGACACGGAAGTTACAGTGTACCGCGGTGGCACAATGGCAAATGTGATCCTGGTGGTGATAGGAGTGTGTAAAATGGGCCTTCCCCAAATGCTTAGGTTGCAGGAAGTTTGCACTTGTGAAATTAGTGTTTTGGGATATTTAAAATTGAACCGCATGAAAAAGAATATTTTATACAAGAGACAGCATGTTCAAAAATATACTATTTTCTATGTCAATATTTTTCATACGCTCTAGCAAGCAGCAAGAACAACAACATAATAGATAAAATACTTATTGGTTCTCAGGGGCTGAGAAGAATTATAAAAGGAGGTGGTATAGCTCCTACACTCAGGAAGCGCTTACAAGTGAAATATGACCAACAAAGTTGAATGTATATAAAAATTGAATGTAATGGAAGAATGAATAGAAATAACAGGGTGTGAGAGTGGTTGGTTGTGTGCAGTGGGTGCTTTTTACCACCCTTGTAGATGTACAGCAAACGTCAGTGCTGCCAAGGTTGTGGTGGAACCTCTGTGGCTTTTAGGGGATGTACAGTTCAGCCTATGACATCAGTATGGTCTGAGGTGCTCTTTACTGACTACTTGGCTCAAGCAATGGCCTGAATTATGTGTGAACTGCTTAACAGAAAGTTTTAAAATCAAACAATTTGTGTAAATATATTTCTTGACAACAGAAATACTACAAAGAATATTAAATGTGGAACTTTTCTGGGCAATGACATGAATAAGAAACTGGTAGAAAAAATACAATTGATCTCAAAATATTCACAAATATATTAAAAAAGAGGAAAAGAGAAGACTAAGCTCTCATACTTATCAGCTTACCAAGTTTGATCATGCATATATTATGTACAGGGGAATCTGAAAGGTTAGGAATTATGTTGGTAGGGCTTGCATTAAAATTCAATCAGTTTTTTATTATAAATGATATTAACATACATGAATTCATGTTTTTCCACTGATTGCATTTACAAACACAACAATACAAATGTAAAATTTGTTGTTATAAAATTGATTTGCTGGAAGAAATTTAAATCTATAATTGTGAGTCAATGACTGAAAGTGATTTTACAAATCTATTAATTATCTTATTCCACTGAGGAATGATGTTTTCTTAATAATCATTTCTTTAATTAAACATATGTGGTCTAATTGTACACACAAAGTGGTTTTTCATGTATGTATTAATATAAAAAATTGGCATGTTTTCACATGGAGTTTGGAAATAATATTAAGATATAAAAAATAACATTGAAAAGACTATTTTGTTTTTCCTCTTTGTTTCCTCATTGGAAGCGATTTGTTTTAAAAATAATTTGTCTTGTTAATTGACATTTCAGTTATAGAACCAAAAATTATGCTTTACAAACTTAAAATTTCCTATTCACAGTGGTAATATTTATGGGAGATTGATGTATAAAAATACTATTTATTAAAGATTTGCATTAAATGCCTTATTTAATGTTTAGCTGTGTGATTTTGCTTTCCATTTCTCATGAATAGATTTTTCAAAATTTCTTTAGCGTGACAGAAGTGAGGGTCTTTGGTGTATCAGACACAAAATCAACTATAAACTTACTGATAAAGAAATGGGGAAATACGAAGCTGAATTTCTAAAAGCCATTTTCTCAAAAGGCCATCTCTAACATAGCAGCAGAACATTGGGAACCAGCGTCAGTAATTTGTAGAGACCTGTCATCAAAACAGTTCAAGATTTTTTCTATCTTCTTAATTTGCCCTAAGTAAGTGCCAATATTGTCTCTGAGAGTTACCCCATCGTCCATGACACACTGGGAATATAATAGAATATAACAGAATCCAGAGTATCCATAATGTATCATGCATAGGTCTAAAATACAAATAAAAATTATTAGGAAGAGTTGTTGATAAACCAAAAAATGTGACTATGTTTGTTTCCCGTGGCTGCTGTAACAATTTCCACAAACTTGGAAGGTTTACATAACACAAATTTATTCTTTCATGATTCTGAAGGCCAGAGGTAGAAAATGAGTATCGCTGGACTGAAACGAAGGTGTCATGAGGTCCATATTCCTTCCTGAAGCTCTAGGGGAGAATCCTGTCCTTGTTGCTTCCAGTGCCTGGTGGCTGTCAGTATTCTTTTGCCTGTGGGTGTATCACTTTAAGTTTCAAGGCCAACATTTTCCAATCTCTCTCTTCTCCATCTTTACATTTTCTACTTTTTATATCATGAAAGAGTTTTTCATTTTTCCAATGCTTTTTCCCACATCAATTGAGGTAATCATGTGGTTTTATGTTTTATTCTGTCAATGGTACATTATATTAACTGATTTTCATGGATTGTAATATCCTTGTATGTCTGAAATTAATCCCACTAGGTAATAGTGTGAAATCCTTTAAATACACTATTGAATTCTACTTTCTAGTACTTTGTTGAGAATGTTTACATCAATATTCATCATGGATATTGGTCAGAAGTTTTCTTTCATTCTTATCATTGTCTGGCTTTGGGATCAGTGTAAAGTTAGTCTATATTTATATGTGTTTGGATAAACAAATCTTTAATATTATGATACAACTTCCATCAATATTCAGTATAGTAACAGGCTGTACAGGTTTGTAGTCTAGGAGAAAAAGGCTATATGATATAGCTTAGGTTTGTGGTAGGCTGGCTATACCACCTAGATTCACGTAAGTATACTCTATGATGTTTAGACAATTATGAAATAGCCTAAGGATACATTTCTCAGTGTATATCATTGTCATTAAGTGAGGCATGACTGTATAACATTTAATTGAAAACACCAAGTACATGCTATAGGAATAATAGACATCAGTATCACAAATTTACAAAGAGAACACTAGTGAATGTTACACTATTTGGCATATTTAATTAATGATTTTTTGTTTTAATTTTATGATGTAAATAATAGAAAAGATTAGTTTATTTAAATATAATAAATATATAAACATAATTTATTGTAAAAGCTAGGAATACATACCTCATGCACACAAGTGATATTCACATAATAGTATCCATTTTATTTATGAAAATATGTTAAAACGGATAAACACAAATAAATATCCAGCTAACAAACATTAGCCATTCTCTTGGAAGGCTGAAATACTAGTTAAGATTCCAGGAACAAAAATATGGATTTAAATTCTATTTTTCTAGATTTAGAAAGCTAAAGATTTAGGTTTTTATGAACTCAATATTTGAGGCGTTGCATGGAAGTGAATATCCCTGGAGTTACAGATAAAAAATATTCCCCTCTTTTTTGATACAAGGTGAGGAATGATGAAAAGATTTCCATTTGATACAAATAAGACAATTCAAAATTTTTCTCTTAATATTCACGTGTCCTTTTACTTTTCTGTTAAACATCTAGTTTTCTTTTGTCCTCACCATTTTTTACTTATGGGAATTTTTTTGAAATTACTTCCCTCTTCCCACTTAGTTAGACTCAGGCTTTTAGCATTTGCAACAAATATTCCTATTAAAATACAGACAATTGTTCATGATGGATTATGAATCAATGAACACTATAATAAATACTTACTTACTATTTCAATCTCTGGCATGCTGATATATTTAAAAGTTGATTAAGGTTTTATCCTTCTCAGGGACATTTATTTTTTAAGAGAAATCTGAAAATTAAATAATTTTTTTAAAAAATAAAATTAAATGTAGGAATTTAAGAACTAAGAGAAATCAAGAAAATAAGTTTGGCTATGATGGATGTTGTACCATCCACAATAAGTTGAAACTGTAGCAATTTCTCAGAATAATTAATGACAAATATCAGTAAATATCTATTAATAATGTCCCTATGAGTTTTAGAATTTTTTCCACTATAATAGAAGTGACATGATAAGAATATGAAAAAAATAAGTATGTAATGATAAGATTTAGCAACCTAGTCTAAAAGTGAATCTTAAACATTTAAGACTTGATACTTTTAAGTTGGCATATTTGTGATTGATATGAAAAAAAGTTAATTCCACAGATGATCTATTCTCTTTCCTCCCATATATGCAGAATATGAAAGCAGCTTCTCAGAGGCACTTAAGATGGACAACTAAATGACACACTTTAAAATTCTACTTTGTCCCTGCAATGGGAGCCCAAAATCTCCTATATTTTGGAGGTGTGTGATGAGATCAACTGATTTCAAAGTAGCCCATGTGTGAGAGAATTTCTTGTTGAGACTTAAGTGACACATTGATGAGAAATCTATTTTTTCCACTCTTGTCTTTCTCTCAACCCTCACAGGGTACTCTGTGAAGATAATAGATATTGTTTTTTGTTGTCCTGGATTTGTATCTTTGAATTTCACCTTTATTTTCCAGCTACTGTCGGCCTGTTTATGAGAGTAACCTTGCCTCTGCATTAAAGGACCCACAGCTTTTTGGGAACAGAAGGTATGTGTTGATATTCTCTATCTCTTTACTAGTCTACCTCATTTAGTGGAATATTATAAGTACTAGGTGTGATGAAACTGAGGTACGATTAATCTACAATAAAATCAAATAAAATCAAAATTGATTTCTTCATTTGAAGAATTCAAGGTAAAAAGTTAAAATATGAAATATGTTGGAGGATTTCCTAAGTCTGAAAATTGTTGCCTATGGAGACCTAGTCAAGAGCATACACATATATCTGGTTTAGTTAGCAAACAATTTAAATGAAACCCCTAAACATCATGACAGTGAACAAGTAATTTTTGATTAGTAATCAATACATTGTGTATTGTTGAATAATAACATAATAATTTATATTTATTTCAGACATAAAAGATGATTAAAAGGAATTACTTTAATGATGAAAGCCGAACAATTTCTCAGATACTTATAATGAAAGACAGAACTTTTTATTTTTAATTAAAATCAGGGCAAAGTAAATTACATAAAATTCTGAATTTAGTTATAAACAATCAAATGACTTTTTAAAGATGTATCAAATATTGCAATGTATGACACTGATATAAGAGAATTCCCTAATGATCTATTTTCCATGGTTTCACTCACATGAATGTGTCTCTTGATCTCCATACAGAAAAACTTTCGGGATACTCAGGGGACCTGTGATATCTCCGTCAATCACAAGGCAGCAAGAGAAGTTTTACATGGGTGTTTATAGGTACAGTTATCGGTTGCCAGGGGTAACAGATTTACATGATAACAGCTAGTTTGTCTTAGGTTAAAAGTTTTTCAAGAGGCTTCTTCAGATCCCTTAACTAATTCTATCTATGTGAACAAATGGTTACAAAATCTTTCAAAGACTAACTTCCAAGTTCTAAGGTAAATGTATCACTTAATAGAAGGGTTAAACAGAGATATAGTAGCTCCATATTTTCTTATCAAATTATTGTGTATTGAGACAGGTAGTTAGGAGTTTAAGCAGGAACTGTCCCTTGGACTAATTGCTTTTAGCCACAGGTGTCTGTCTGACTGGCAGGCATTCTTTGATCAGCTCTCATCCTGTGGCTCCTGGTAGACCTGCTCTGCCTTTCAAAGCAAGTCAGAATCACAGGTTTGAGAATCGCAATGCCATCTTGGGAAGCAGCTGCCGCTGATCTTTCAGATGCCCTCCTGAGGTGAAGCAGATTTTCATATGCAAACTAACACATTTACATATTCCTTCAGGGCAAAGCCCTGCAAAACTCCTGAGACCGTTTATGTCTCTAATATAGTTATATTAATTTATGGAGCAACATCTCCCCCTCCCCCTTTTTTTTTTTGGAAATAAGTTGATGAAGTTACACAGCCATCACAGCAAGGCGTTGGTCTCCGGATTCTTGTCTTCCTTGGAGTTTTCTCCAGACTCTCTCTTGCGGGTATCTTGGCTTGAAGCCTTTTCCAGGTCCCCTGCGACGTTATATAGAGATCCCCTTCACACAGGTGAAGCCATTTACCAAAAAGGACCCTGTCGAAAAGTCCTACCAACTATACCAGTTTGCAGAGAGTTAGCGACGCTCCCGGCAAAAAATAGGGTTCCTTAGATAGGGGTCGTCACTAAGGATACGAAAATAATAGAAAATGGAAAATAATGGAAATAAAAGAACACACAGAGACAAAGGTATAGTTTTATAGATTTATAAAGATAATAGACAAAGCGGGATACTCAGGGGACCTGTGATATCTCCATCAATCACAAGGCTCAGAAAAACTTTTAATGAGTTTCCCTGCTCTTACAGTTTTCCCTTCTCCTTTTGCAGTGAGTATGGTTGTTTAAGCCACTGCCTATTTCTAAGATAAAGCAGATAGATTTCTTTTTTTGCCATGATTATACAGTTTACCTCTCCTTGCCTTGTGTACCCCCACAAAATGTTAATCAAATAATCAGACAAATAAATATAATTGCAAAAATGTGCACATAAAATAAAAACACAAGATACTATTAAAAAAGAAACAATAAAAGCAATTGTGCATGAAATAATAATTAAAATAGCTAATATTTATAGAGAACTTTAGGTGCCAGTTTGAGTGGTAGAAGTTTTACATGCATAATATTTTGTACGGTCTTATTCCCATTTTAGATTAGGTTATTAGATGCTAAACAACTTTTTAAAGGCCACACATTGTGAATTGCAAAGCCAAAATTAATTCTAGATATCACTGACTCCAGAGCCCCGAAAGTATTACATTACACTATCTGAATTATTGCAAATACAAAACTAAAGTGACTTTTATTGATGTTGACAAACATAAAATCTTTCTAGAAGTTTGAAACAAAAATGTTCTTTCATAAATGGTCTACATTATGATTTATACTTTCATGGTTTTATGTTTTAGCAATAAAATCAATTGCCAATACTTCTGTAAATAAGAATTAAAAATTTTTGTAGTATTTCTAATACTGTTTAGGTTATACATAATTTTATTGTGTCATGCACATTTTCCAATATATAAAATATGCTAAATATTTTAATGATTTCTCAGAACTCTTCAGCCACTCAAACAAAAGATCACTTAACAACTCTGAATCCTTTTAATAAATAAGTGTAAACTAAAAAATAAAAGTAAT
>CAUYRB010003173.1:7500-25081 GCA_963574695.1 Propithecus perrieri | reverse complement strand
GTTGTCCAATTAATTTCTTTCTATTTTTAGTAGAGACGGGGTCTCGCTCTTGCTCAGGCTGGTTTCGAACTCCTGAGCTCAAACAATCCGCCTGCCTCGGCCTCCCAGAGTGCTAGGATTACAGGCGTGAGCCACCGCGCCTGGCCTTAGCTTCACTTTTAATATCTACTTCACCTTTCTTGCTGTGGATTTAGCTGGACAAAGTGATGTAACTGTGTCTTGTGGTCAACTACAAATCGATTCACTCCAACTTCAGCTTAGGAGGTTCCTAATGGTACTATGAAGTTATTTTATTCTTTCATGGTTAATTCCATATCAAATTCTCCATGATACATATTCTAAATTTTTCCTGGTTTTCTAGTCCATGCAGATTATCCCCAGTCTTCATTGTTAGTGGATGATCATGTTTCCTAACTCACAGAGAATATTAAGGTCAATTTTGGCAAATTATTTGTCAATACTCATCTTGCATACAGTAGGCATTTATTTATTTGACCATTTCTGAGCGTAAGAACTCTTTTCTTGTATTGAACTATACTATTTGTCTCTATAATGTTCACATCCTTACTTTAACCTCTTAAAGTACTTATACAAAATGCTTTTACCCATAACGACTCTTGCAGTCTCAATGATAATGCTCAACTCCTTTAATTCATGCTTCTTTGGCATGTAGTGAGAGTCTAATTATCATCAGGGATTTTCTTCTTGCATTCCTGTTTTTCATAAAGTGTGGTCCCCAGAGCTGAATGCAGAGGATTGTCCTAATATCATCGGTTATATTGCGTAATCTCTGGATAGCATACGGTAAATCAACCTAAGATCTAATCTACCTCTTTTTGTTTGCACTTATGCCACATTGTTTAATTATGTATTTCTTTTGCATATTCTTCTGCAAATATGCTTCTTCTCCCCAGTTTTATGCTTGGCCACTTGATTGGGGACTTTTAAAAATACTTACTGCAATTAAGTTTAATCTCTACCTTTAGTTAGCTTATTGCTCCAGAAGGTGAAGGTCTTTTTGGATTTTGATTCCATAATACAGATTAGCCTTTTTCCCCAATTTAGGGGAATTGATTATGATATAATTAATGTCTTCATCCAAGTGACCATCTAAATTGCTGAACTGGAACTACATTTGGCATGATCCTAGACACATTCCTTTAAGTTAGACTCCTGCTTTACATTAGTCCATTAATCAGTCCTTTTTATAAGGCTGTTCAACCAGTTATATAGTCAAATAACTTTCTTTCTTTGGAGTTTACATTCCTTGTGTGGCCTAAGAATATACTATGACAGACTCATCAAATTTCTTGCTGACCTGTATTTCCACTTTCTGGAGAGTAGATATTAGTAACCCTATTAAAAACAAAAGGAAATAACACACAAGTTAGTTTATAATGATGTGTTCCTGTGACCTCTCATTGGCTTGTAGATAACACTTCACATTTTGAGTGCTCACATACCAAATTCTTAAGCATCTCTTTGGAATACTGCCTGGAATTAATGTCAAGCTCTCTAGGCTAGAGTTGGTGGAATTCACCTTCTTTATTTTGAAAATTGAAGCAATGGCTTGATTCCTTATTCTCTGTCAACCCTTCTCTTCATCATCATATTTTTAAAGATTTTAATAATTACCTTATTTTAGTCTCAAATACTTTAAGTATTATATAGCATAATTTCTCCAACTTAATGGATTTAAACTCATTTCAAATATTTAATTTCATCCTCTGTCTTGAGCCTTAAATGTATTATTTTCATTTTTGCCCTACTTTTATCAGTATGAATATTATTTTCTTGAGAAACAGAGATGAAGCAAAACGAGATAGAGTGGTTCTGCCTTCTGATCATGTACTATCATTTGAATTTTTTCATTTGCCAGCAGTTGGTGTATTCTTGCTATATCTAATAAAAATGCCATCATCACCACTTTGTCTGGCAATCATAGCAAGAATAAAAAGGGCACTTTTTTGATTTTGTAATATTTGAAAGCTTCAGCTTATTTTATGTTTTATGTTTTATGCCAGTCTTCTTAGAGTTTCAGCCACTGTTTTGTACTTCTCTCAATAAAGTTTATTATGGATTATACGTGTCACTGAGGGAGATACAAGCAAAGTTTATGACACAGTCCCTAACATGAAGGCATTTAAAGTCTGAGCGTGGAGATAACAAAACCGAGAAATAGTGTCAGAATTATACGCGGCAGCACTTAACAATGAGCCTAATATTTGTGGAACAGTTTTAAGAAGTTCTAAAGAACTTGGGAGAAGGGAGAGAGTTCTGCAGAATGCAAATATTGAGTAAGACTTTCCAGAGACGATCTAGAACTTAGCTGAGATTTTAAAACAAGATCAGGATGTTGGACTTCACAGGACCCATAGGATTTAAAGATAGAAAATAGTGGGAAGAGTATTCTAGGCAGAGGAAAGGAAAGGAGTTGCTGTAGGGAGCAGGGTGTGTGTGTGTGTGTGTGTGTGTGTACCCGGGGTATGGCAGAAAGTGCAACACCCTGCCGTCCCGAGCCTCCACTTTGAAATACTCGAAGTTTGTGCAGAACACCACCACTCCTCCCTCCATTTTCAGCTTTCCCTTTCCTCTTGCTCAATCTTTGCAAGGTGCACAGCCACTCGTCCTTTAGATCTCAAATAAGTCCTACTTCTCAGAGACTTTCCCTGATCTTCCAGGCCTGAGCTGAGTGTGTGGTTATGTTTTCCTGCAACACCCTGTGCTTCCCCTATCATATTATTGTGCTATGTTGTAATTGCTTGCTGAATCATCTGTTTTCCCCATTAGACTGATACTCTGTAGGAGGAGGTACCATCTCTGTTTAGTTCCCCATTCTGTGCACAAACACCTAACAGAAGTGCTTAATGGCTCATAAGAACTCAGTGAAAATGTGTGCTGTGATATGAGCCTGCTTGGAGCAATGAGGATATATTGGGGAATTTTTTTAAAATGTTTTAAGATAAAGAGGGGTTAGATTACAATAAGTCCAGGATGTCAGACTGAGTCTTTCCTCTATTAGGTAATGTGGAGCCATGTTATGTTTTTTGAGTTTTGAGGAAGGGGTGTATGGTATATGCATTGCTTTTAATTAAACTTTCATAAATCAAACTATTCAAAGTTTGATATGCCTTTCTACACTTAACGAGGAAATTATTTGGCCTACTTGTCATGTGTTCATTCAGGCTGTTATAAAAAGTTACTGTACACTTTGTGGCTTATAAACAACAGAAATTTATTTCTCATAGTTCTGGAGACTGGGAAGTCCAAGGTCAAGGCACTGGCAGATTCGGTGTCTGGCGAAGGCCTGCTTCCTCGTAGATGAACATAAGGCCAGCTTCTCTCTGTGTCCTCATATGGTGAAAGGGACAAGGGATTTCTCTGGGGTTTCTTTCATTAAGGCACTAATCTCATTTATGAGGTCTCTACCTTCATGACCTAATCACCTCCCAAAGGTCCCATCTCCTAATACCATCACATTTGGGATTAGATTTTAAAATGTGAATTTTGGGGGAGACACAAACATTCAATCTATAGCATGGGATTAGGTGTTTCTATCTCTGATGTTCAGAAACCCTATGACTGTTATTCTATGTATTTTTATCAGAGAAGTTTGTTAGTTTACTAGTTTAATTTTATATACAGTCATATATTACTTAACAATGGGGAGATGTTCTGAGAAATTCATCCTTAGGCAATTTTGTCATTGTGAGGACATCAGAGTGCCCTTACACAAACCTAGATGGTATAGCCTACTACACATCTAGGCTCTATGGCATAGCCCATTGCTCCTAGGCTACAAACCTCTACAGTATATTACTGTACTGAATACTGTAGGTAATTTCAGCAAAATGGTAAGGATTTTTGTATCTTAACATAGAAAAAGTACAATAAAAATACAGTATAAAAGATTTTAAAAATGGTACACCCATATAGGGCCCTTCCCATGAATGGAGCTTTCAGGACTGGAAGTTTCTCTGGGTGAGTCAGTGAGTTAGTAGTGACTGAATGTGAAGGCCTAGGACATTACTGTACACAACTGTAGACTTTATAAACACTGTACACTTAAGTTACACTAATTTAAACAGGAAACTTTTCTTTCTTCAATAATAAATTAACCTTAGTTTACTGTAGCCTTTATATTTTATGAATTTTTTAAACTTTTGACTCTTTTGTAATAACACTTAGCTTAAAATACAAACACGTACAGTTGTACAAAAACATTTTCTTTCTTTATATCCTTATTCTATAAGCTTTTCTATATTTTAGAATTTTTCATTTTTTTTTTATTTCAGGGTATTATGAGGGTACAAACATTATGGTTACACTTTATGTCTTTGCCTCACCCAAACGAGGGTTAAAGGCTTGCCCTTCCCCCCTACAACGTTCCCCATGTCCTTTAGTTGCGGGTTTACCGGCCCCCCAAATCCCCCTAATCCCTGGAGAGTATTACTGCCATGTGATCACCCTAGTGTTGATCAGTTAGTACCAATTTGATGGCGAGTACAAGTGGAGCCCATTCTTTCGATCTTGTGGTGCCTCACTTTGGATAATGGGCTTAAGTTTAATTTAGGAAAGTATAAGAGGTTCTAGATCATAGTCGTTTCTTATGATTGAGTAATATTCCATTATAAACATATACCAAATTTTACTAATCCACTCACGGATTGACGGGCACTTGGGTTGTTTCCACATCCTTGCAATAGTGAATTGTGCTGCCATAAACATTCGGGTGCAGATGTCTTTATCGTAGAATGTTCTGTGCTCTTTTGGGTAGATGCCTAATAGTGCTATTGCTGGATCGAATGGTATTTCTATTTTTAGCTCTCTGAGGTATCTCCAAATTCTTTTCCACAGAGGTTGCACTAATTTGCAGTCCCACCAGCAGTGTAAGAGTGTTCCAGTTTCTCCACATCCTCGCCAACATTTGATGTTTTGGGATCTTTTGACAGAGGCCAATCTCACTGGGGATAGGTGATATCTCATTGTGGTTTTGATTGACTTTCTTTTTAGGACTCAAAACTTCTTCAAACAGAGAATTAGATTTGTTCATAGTCACCATCTTCTCTGTGGGGCAAAGCTTTTGTGCCAGATTACCTCAAAGGCTATTGGTGCTGGCAAGGATGTGGAGAAAGGGGAATTCTTATTTATTATTGGTGGGAATTTATATTTAATACAGCCACTATGGAAAACTGTATGGAGGTTCCTCAAAATATTAAAAATTGAACTACCATATGATTCAGCAATCTCACTACTGTATATATATATCCAAAAGAGATGAAATCATTATATTGAAGAGATACCTGCACTCCCATGTTAACAGCAGCACTATTCACAGTAGCCAAGATACGGAGTCAATTTAAGTGTCCAGCAATGAATGGATAAAGAAAATGTGGTATGCATGCACAATGGAATAACATTCAGCCATAAAATAGAATGAAATCCTGCCATTTATGACATGCATGAACTTGGAGGACATCATGTTAAGTGAAATACACCAGGCACAGAAAAACAAATACCATATGATCTCACTCATATGTGGGGGCTAAAAAAGTTGTTCTCATAGAAGTAGAGAGTAAATGATGGTTATCAGTGGCTGGGGGGCTTAGAGGGAAGGATGATGGGGAGATGCTGGTTAAAGGATGCATAATTACAATTAGATAGAAGGAATAAATTTCAAGAGACCTATTGTACAACAAGGTGACTATAGTTAGCAATGTATTGTATTCTTGAAAATAGTCACCAGAGTGGATTGTGTTCTCACCACGAAAATGATAACTATGTGAGGTAATGCATTTATTAACTAGCTAGAATTAACCATTCCATAATGTATATATACTTCAAAACTTCATGTCAAATGCAATTAAAACATACAATGGCAGGCACAGTGGCTCATGCCTGTAATCCTAGCACTTTGGGAGACCAAGGTTGCTTGAGGCCAGGAGTTCCAGACCAGCCTGAGAAGAGCGAGACCTTGTCTCTACAAAAAATAGAAAAAATTAGCTGGATGTGGTGATGCCCTATCGTCTCAGATACTCTGAGGCTGAGGCAGGAGGACTGCTTAAGCCCAGGAGCTTGAGGTTCCAGTGAGCTATGATGATGCCACTGCATTGTAGCCTGGGTGGCAGGGCGAGACCCTGTCTCAAAACAAAACAAAACAAAATCCCAAAAAACAATAACAAACAAACATGCAATATTAGCTGTCAAGTAAAAAAAAAAAAATAGCTGCCCTGATAAAACAGCTGAGGCCAGAATAAGGATAATAGCAGCAAAGTAATTTATGTAGTCCAGGTTGGCAGTGGGTTTAGAGGGGCCCATTCTGAGACTTGGGCTGTGCAGTGCCAGAGATCACAGTTTACACTCTGAAAGTTTGTTGAGTGATTAAATGCACAAATGACCTATACTGCCCTGGTTATCACTTAGCCACTTCTTTCTGAATTGCTTTCTGTTAGGTTGAAGAACTAATGGTCCTTTGAGGAGGAAGTATGAGCTCTGCAAAAATTTTATTTCCATCATTGACATCCCTGGTAACAAGAACCAGCTGCTTAGGAAATAGGTCATAGTTATGCATGAAGCTCTAATCTGATGGAGTTTCAACCTCGAATTATCAACCTCAAATATTAACAGATATTTAATGAAAAGCTGTCAGCTTTTGGCAGACTTTCGGTGATTAATTTCTACCCTAGACTTTATTTTCAACATAAGCAAAATTCACCAAAATTAGGCCTTCTTTACTCTGCCTATTATCCTTGCTTGGCCTCTAGTTTAGGAAATTATTCATTTCAAAGAAGCGTCTTTGACCATATTGGCACTTCAAGATGCTTATGTTTCAACTTTGGTCACCACTCTTTAAAGTCTTTTTTTTTTTTTTGAGATAGAATCTTGCTCTGTCACGCCAGGTAGAGTGCAGTGACATCATCATAGCTTGCTGCAACCTCAAAGTCCTGGGCTCAAGTGATCCTCCTGCCCCAGCCTCCTGAATAGCTGGGACTACAGGTGCATGCCACCATGCCTGGCTAATTTTCTATTTTTTGTAGAGACAGGGTTAAACACTTGCTCAGGCTGGTCTCTAAGTCCTGAGCTCAAGCAATCTTCCCACCTCGGCCTCCCAGAATGCTAGGATTACAGGGGTGAGCCACCATGCCCAGCCCTTTAGAGCCTTTCTTATTACTATTAATACAAGAGATACGAAACTTAGCACAAGCTATGCTCAACTACTGTGATGGCTAATTTTATGTGTCAAGTTAGCTAGGCTATGGTGCTCAGTTATTTGATCAAATACCAGTCTAGATGTTGCTGTGAAGGTATTTTTTAAAGATGTAATTAACATTTAAATCAGTAGACACTGAATAAAGCAGATTACCCACTATAATGTTAGTGGGCCTCATATAATCAGTGGAAGGCCTTAAAAGACTGAGGTACCCGGAGGAAGAAAAGAGAAGTTCTGTCTCCAGACTGCAATATCAACTCCTGGTGGAATTTCTTGCAGATTTCAGATTTGCCAGCCTCCATAGTCTCATGAGCCAATTCTTTAAAATATCTTTATTTTCTACATATAAATATTATTATGTATAAAAGCTATCTATATATAAAGATGTTTTAAGGGATATATATTTTATATATAAAGATATTTACAGAATGAATATACCAAACACACACATACACACATCCTATCGGTTCTGTTTCTCTGAAGAATCTGACTGATACAACTACTAGCAGCCTTCTTAATGGAGTAGGATTATATCCATGCCTATTTTGAGAGGAAATTAGATTGATGATTCTAAGACAACGGGCTTATGAAGTATATCAGGGACTGTCAAAGGGGACAAGTAAGGTGCTAAGAGAGGTGGTGCTCTGTTTCCCCTTTCCTGAACTTCAACCAGAGTGACTTTTTTGTTTATTTTATATATTGGAAGATGGTATAAATGATACTTATAAAACATTCCACTACTAAAAATAAAACTTGAAAATTATAGATTTATGGTTAGGATAGACCAATTTCTCAAAGTTTAAATATATGGTATCTGCATGGGATTTTTCACAAAATAATTTTTCATTAATGAAAAAGCAATATTCATAAATGGGCCAAATATATTTTTTGTAGCCTATAAAGATATTATCCCTATGACCAAGATTTTTTTCAGGACATATTCCTTTCCAGTAGCTTGATGCTACCCAGGTCTGTAGTTTTTTAAAAATATGTAGGAAAATATAATTTACTTTGCTTCCCAGATAAAAGTCCATTTTCTCAAGTGGACTTTTATTAGAGCAATAATCTCTAAAATCATGAAAGGCAGGGAAATGTGTATTTGATATCATGTTCTTGATTCGTTTTTGTGGGATAAATGAAAAGACTAAACCAAGATGTTGACGCAGGAACTGTGACATTCAGGAACTTGGGAAGGAAGAAAAACCTGGACTGGGGTTCCTAAAGTTCTGAAGCACTGGTGGCAGGCGTGAGGGGGAGGAAAAGCCTGGATGTTGTGGGTTGAGGTATTGACACCACCGTGGCAGCAGAACTCAGCAGTGGGCCTAAAGGAATTTGATCTTTCAGCTACAACTAGCAGGTACTGTGTCAGAATCCTCTTCATCATTTAGTAGCACTGTTTGGTTAGGATTAATATGAGAGATTGCATGCAGTAAAGGAAATGGCCTTCCACAAATGGCTGATAAACTGGGGCCCTGCTATCCACTATTGTTCGCCCAGAAGACCATGAAGTTTTAAAGATTTCTCTGAGTTAGAAGGTCATCAGGTTGTCTTTGCTATAAAAAGGGATGGAGACTTGGTGGGCAAGCAGAGACCTGAACAGAGACTTAAAATGCAAATCTGACCATTAACAATCTTTAAAACTTCCAACAGGATAAAGTCTAGGCCGGTGTCTTTCAAATTGCAGTGTGCATCAGAATCACCTTTGAACTGGACTCCACCTCCAGAGTTTCTGATTCAGTAGGTCCAGGATAGGGCCTGAAAATGTGCAGTCCAAGTTCCCAGGTGATGTTGATACTGCTGGTCCATGGACCACAATTTGAGAACTACCAGTCTAGGCTACTTAGCATCACACAAATGGATCTTTTTAGTTCATTTCATGCTAATCTCTTTAGTCTGTATTTCCTACCCCCTGCCCTGCACATTATGATTAAGCAACATAGAACTGCTTAATGTGTACTTCGTAGCTACCACGCTGTTTCTTGCCACCATGCCTATGTTCTTGCTGTTTGGAATGCTCACCCAATCCCTATTCCATTTACTAGACTAATTTCTATGTAACTTTTTTTTTTCTTTGCTGTGGCACTGAGAATTTTATTTTAGGAATAAAGAGGAGAAAGGCATCTTCTCAAAAGAGTAGATACCTGCAGTATTTTATGTGTAGAAGAGAATTAGCCTAATTCTCTGGGTTTTTAAGTAGAGTAAATCAAAGTAGTTATGAGAGTATTCCCAAAAGGTTGATTTTTGGTGAATTAAAACCATTTGCTTTAGATAACCATCTTCATACTCATTTTTTATCACAGACTCCTTTCTAAGCAACTCTGCTGTGATTGAGGCCTTCTTTCTGAAGAATTCCCACGGAACTTTTACGATTCGGCTCCCATTGTTGCCCAGTCGTCTTCTCCATCATTTAATTGCCTCCCTCCCCACTCCTTATCTGGGTCAGCTAGCTCTCCTCTAACACTTGGATACTGCCCCAAACACATTTCTACATTGCACTTGTCACATCGTCTTAGAGAGATCTGTTTATGTGTCTATTTCTTCTATGACACTGTGAATTCCTTGACACTAGGAATCGCATCTTATTCTTTGTATGCACAGTGCATTCACATTAGAGGTGCTTGATAAATTGGGGGAAGTGAGTAGAAGGGAGCAGGAGAGAAGGTGAGAGTGACCTTGTGCCTGATTACTGGGCCATAGAGAGAATGTGGTTCTGGCTTAGAGTAAAGCTTCAGGTGGCCATCTGGCAGTAAAATGATTAATTCCAACTGTTCAAGATCTTGAAATCAATATACAGAATTTCAGTGCAAATCAAATAAACAACAGACTGGGGTTATATGGCCATCAATTTTCTATTTCCTTTGGCTGAGATCACTTCCTATAGCATGCAGGCCTATACAGGGGGAACTGAAGATGAGTACTGTGGCAATGTCTGGCTGGTGTCACCTTTAACTTCCCCTCAGTTGAACAAGGTACACTCTTATTAAAATTTGGAGCAATTGTATTAATAGTATTTTATAATTGGAAGACATGGTTATTATTGTCTTAGTTTACACAGCTCATAAGGACCATTAATTACACAGCAAAGCTTGCAAGGGAAATACTCTGATTCATAGACTACTTTAAATAGTCAGTGTTTAGGCTTTTCAGTCTTCCCATTCCTTCTGTCTTCATGATTCATTATTTTCCATCCATGGCTCCTATTAGGATAAGAAATTTTAGCCAGGAAAGAATGTAAAGCTCATTCGGTCTAACCCACTCATACTGATGCAGAGGATGAGTGATGTGCCCAGTCACAGAGCTGGTCCATAGTGGACATCTGTGATCCAGGTTCCTGTCCTTAGCACCACATGCTACCACTTATTATTTGTTTAAGAAGCCACACTTTGTATCTTCAATTCTGCTATTCCTGAAGCGGAATGTTTTGCAAAACAAACTCACTCAGCCCCTGAAGTAGGATAGAATTAAAGTTGAAGGGTAAAATCCAGGGCATACGTTGCAAAGGAGGGTATGGTTTATCACTTCTAATAGTATAATGCTATAATCACAGGTCACATTTGCTGAGAGTTTGCTGTCACAAGCACCACACTAAGTGCTTTGCATTTGCTATCTCACTTGATCCTCA
Source organism: Propithecus perrieri (assembly GCA_963574695.1). Lineage (NCBI taxonomy): Eukaryota > Metazoa > Chordata > Mammalia > Primates > Indriidae > Propithecus > Propithecus perrieri. The sequence goes on along the minus strand of CAUYRB010003173.1, from coordinate 14,249 downwards.
CAACCACTCTCTCAAGAGGGCTATTATTCCCAATTTACAGATGAGAAGCTGAGGTTTGAAGACTAAGAAATGTGCCCTAAATCCTCACTGGTAAAACCAAAGTTCAAGCAGAGGCATTCTGTCTCCAGAGTTCATGCTCTTAACCATTATACTAATGGAGTAAAACCAGACAGAAATTCCAGTCTGGTTGCAATAGTGACTGAAGCAAAACAATTGCTACAAAAGATAAATAGTGAGACAACAAGATACCCGTGGGCACCTCCTGCCTTACCTCACATTTGTAAAACTAAGTACATTGTACAAGGCTGGTACCTATATGATTTAACTTCTTGTCTTAACAATTTGTAAATAAATTACATAAACTTAGGTTTGGAAGGAACCACATCGTTGATTTAATCCAGCTTTACTAGATGAACAAAGGCTCCTCACTTCAAAATCCCTGATGCAGAGAGCTGCAGTGTTTTCTAGAAAACCAGCTGGCGAACAGAGGGCTTACCTTTTGAGACAGTCTGCTCGGTGGTTGCTGGTTCCTCCCAATCCTGAGTCAGAGCCCACTTTACCTGCCTCCTGTCCCTGCTGGTCCCAGCTCTGTCCTCTGAAGTATAGGGAACAAGTCTGCTGCCTCTGCTCCAAAGTAGCTTGGAAGGACAGGAAAACCATGTCTCCCCCAGTCTTTCCCCTTGAGGTTACACATCCCCAGGTCATCTTTCAACCCCTATGTTTGCCAGATCTCCCACTGTTTGGTCACGTCTTCCAGGACATAGCCTACATTTTTGTACGGTCCTCTCTAGAATATAACATATTATCTCATCATTGCTGAACGATGTGGGATTTATTACTTCCTATATTCTGGGTGTTATACTCCTATTAATACCAACTAAAGCTAAGACAGCTGAAAAGCAACCATGCTTTTTCCCAACTAATTCTGAACTTGTAATTAACTATATACTTGGATCTGTTGAACTAGAATTGCTTTGAGGCCCAGAATTTTCTATCATGAGTCTAAATACAGGGCTTAATAGTTAATATTTGTTTAAATTATTTTTAAACTTTCTGTACAATATTCTAGCCTGTCAGGATTATTTTGAATCTCTGTTGTTTGTATTAAGCAACTATATGTAGTTGGGAGAAAGTCCTACACCATCTGCCCTGCTTACCTCTCCACCCTCATTACCATCATTCCCCCCTTTGCACGCTATGTTTTAGCATCAACGGTCTTCTACCTATTCTTCAAGCTTTCCAAGCTCAGGAAATTTGCACTGTCTTTCCTGAGACACTTCTTTTCAGATTTTTAAATTGTTCTTTGCTTAACTTGATTAAAATCTTTGCTTAAGAGTCCTCTCCTCAAAGAGGGATTCTCTAACCATTCCACCAAAAATAGTGATCTCCATCTAGCTCTGTCCCCTTACGCTGCTTTACCTTTCTACATATGGATTATCACTGCTTGACATTATAGTCCTTTTTCTTTTTGCTGTGTCTCTTACTAGAATACATGGTTATGAAGGTAAGAATCTCACTTGTGTTTTTTCTGGTCTTTTCCCAGTGCCTAGAACAATGCCTATTCTATAGTAGGCATTCAGTAAAAATGAGTTGAATGAGTGAAAAAAATGCATGAATAATTGAACTGGAAAAGGTGGGAAGGCATCTAGCCTTAAGGTACACTGTATGCTATGCTAAGGAGCCTGGTTTTTGTCCTGACAATATTAGGGAGTTATTAAACAGAGGGAGACATTGAAGCATATTAAACAAGAGAGGTCAGCTTAACTTCTAGATGGATGACTCTGACCATAACGTGGTCTGGCTGCAGGCTGGAATAGGGTAGGGAGTTCAATTTGGCCACTTTAAAATAATTTACATGAGAGAAAATTAGGGCCAAAGTTAGGATAGTGGTGATATCAGTGTAGAGGAAGGGATGGATATGAAGAAAATATAGGAGGCAAAATGCAGGGGACTGGAGGATTGATGGCATTTAGGAAGAAGGGAGAAAGCAATTTAGGTTACCTCTTGAGTTTCTTCCAAAAGTGACTGACAAGAAGCGATAACAAGGGGCAGGAGGTATCAGGCAGCAAGATGGTGAGTGTAGTTCTGCACATGCTATGTTTGATAGAGCTATCCAGCCATCATTTGAACCTACACATCTGAGGCCCAGAAGAGAGGTTAAGGTACCAGATATGGATTTGGGAGTCATCAGAATGCAAGAGGTAGTTAAAACCATGAGAGAGGAGGATATCCCCAAACAAAATGATATATACTCCTTTATAATATAGTTTTTCATGCGCATGTTTTCTCTCCAAAACTACATATATGCTTTTTAAAAGGCAGGACTCTCCATGATATTGTTTTATATCCTTTGAAATAAGTTTTGTTGAATAATTAAATATTTATATTAGGCATGTAATCATAAATAGGATCTCCTATCTCTTGCCTATGGCAACATCTATTTGAAAGAAAGGCATCTTACAAGAAGAAAAGAGCCTTCTAACTCCAGAAAAGCATCATCTCAAAATCACAAACTTCTGACAACTAGTATAGTGGAATTTGTCCCAATTATGTTGGTAAGTTTATGATGAATTCTTTAAAACAAGTAACAATTTTGTGACAATTTTCAACAAAGGCCTTTTTCCATCTCCATTCATATAAACAATTACTTATAAACCTACAAAAGACTAAAATAGTCATATAAATTTAATTAATGTTTACTTTGTGCCATGCTCAGTGACAGGTACTCCATATGGATTATTTCATTTTATCTTCTCATGACCCCATGAGCCATAGGTATGTTTCTATAATCCTCTCTTCTAACAGAGGAGGAACTGACACTCAGAGCTTAGATAGCTTGAAAAAAGTCGTGCAGCTGGTCAAGATTTAGAGCTAGAATTTGACACCACATCTGTTATGCTGAAAACACATGTGCTGCCAGTTACTCATGTACTTACTGCCTTGTAAAATCTCTGGTCCTGATGTGTTTCTTGACTCTTTACATCTGTCTTAATCCATGTTTTGTTGTGTATAACAGAATACCTGAAACTGGGTAATTTATAAGAAAAAAACTTATTACTATAGTTACGGAGGCTGAGAAGTCCAAAGTTGAGGGACTGCATCTGGTGAGGGCCTCTTTGCTGTTGGGGACTCTCTGCAGAGTCCCAGAGGTACTCAGGGTATCATATGACAAGGCGGAGACAAAGGCTGGGATCTCTTATTCTATCATATTGCTAACATCACTCTCCTATACCATTTTAAACATAACTTTGTACATTAACATCTATTCAACATCCAACACATATTTATTGAACACCTACTGTGTGTCAGCCACAGTACTAGGCTCTGTGGATTACAATGGTAATCAAGACAGACATAGTTCCCACCCTTATGGAACGAACATTCTAGAAGGACAAAAACAAAACAAAAACCAAGTAACCAAATGACAAATAACTGCAAGTTATATTATAATAAGAAGGAAACAATGGGACTGAGATAAAGTTGGGGAGAGGTCAGATGGCAGAGCAAAAATACTTCCATTTGTGTGGTTTGGTGTTGCCCTTTCTGAGGAGGAGACATTTAACCTGACAAATTGAAGAATGAGTAATAGACAGATGAAAGGTGTGTGTGTACACCCCACAAAAAACAGCAGATTTAAAGACATTGAGGCTGACTTTAGGGGTTGAGACAGTGAGAGAAGCCCAGTGTGATTGAAGAAAGGTGAATTAATGAGGGGCAATGGTAGCAGGTGAGGTTGACAAGGTGGCAGGGCCTGGATTGCGCAGAGCCTTATTAGTCATTGAAAAGGAGTTTGGATCTTATTCTAAGTACAATGGAAAGCCATTAAAGGGTGTTGAGCAGAGAAGTGGCAAGATCTGACCTGCTATCTAAGAAGGACACTCATCATCATGGTGAGGAAAATAGTTCCACAGATGAACAAGGATAGAAACAGAGAGGTTGTTGGGAAACTACTGTAGTTTTCCACATAAGAATGCTGGTGGCTGGGACCAGGTTAGCAGTAGTGAGGGCAGACAAAAATGGATGGACTGGGATTAAGTGCTGGTGGAATGAATGTGGAAATTGAGGGGAAGAAAGGAATGAAGCTAGACTCAGCTTTCTGAGCCAAATGTAACTGAATGTGGGAGTGGGGAACTGGTCTTGTAGTTGGAACTGACTCTGTTTTGAACGTGTTAGGTTTGAAATATTTGTAAGCTATCCAAATAAAGATGTCAAATTGGCAGATGCTAAGCTTACTAGTGTGGAGCTCAGAGGAGAGGGTCCCTATTAGAAGTATCATTTTGGGAACCATCAGTATAATACAGTATTATAAACAGTATTTAAAACTCTGGGAATGGATGAGAAAGAGAATTCAAAGAAAAGAGTATCTCTGCGAGAAATCCCTGAGAAACATTAACATTTGAGATTGGGTAGAGGTAGAGGATCTTGCATGGAGCCTGAGATAAAGTGGCCAGAGAGATATAAGAAAAAACCAGGAAGCTTCCAAGAAATAACAATTTAAGTAAGCAAGATTTGGAAAAGCAACTTAATCTTTCTGTGTCTCCATTTCATTTCTAAATGTAGAACAGTGTGTTAGTTTTCTATTGCTGCTGTAACAAATACCATAAATTTAGTGGCTTACAGCAGCAAAAATGCACTATCATACATTTCTGTAGGTCAGAAGTCTAAAATACATCTTTTTTACTGGGCTAAAGTCAATGTGTCAGCAGGCTCATCTTCAGAGCTAGCAATGGTAGGTTAAAACATGACATCACCCCATTGCCACATCTTGATTTCATTGTCACATCTCCTTCTGACTCTGACTCCTCTCCTGCCTCCTGCTCTTCTACTTTTGAAGGCCCATGTGATTCCACTGGGCTCACCTGGACAACCCAGGATACTCTCCCTTTCTCCAATGTGGGTCGATTAGCAATCTTAATTCCATCTGCAGCTTAATTCTTCTTTGCCATATCATATAACATAGTCACAAGCTTTAGAGATTAGGACATGGACATTTTTGGAGACTATTATTCTGCCTACCACAGATAGTAATATTATATAACTCATAGGATTGTTATGAAGATAAAATGCGACAATATGCAAAGTACTTATGCCTGACATATTGTAAATATTGAATAAATATTGGCTATTCATTTCTACCTCCACCACTAGACAGTGAGTTTCTCAGATAAGTGTTACTTATATTCATCTTTGTAACACATATTATAGATGCTAACGAAATATTTGTTGAATGAATACATGGCACAGAGAATGCTCAAAAATGTCTAGTGAACAAATGAATGCAAATACATACCGCTCAAATAAAGATACGGAAGCACTGTGTTAACCTTGTTTGATTTTATCTTTGCCAGAACCTCATGAGGTAGACTGGCAGTCCTCTAAACCAACTTCTCTTCTTGATTTCTCTATTTAAATTCATGGCTCCACTATTTATTCATGTGTACAACCACAGAGTTCTTTTATGGTATTTATTGAATTACTTATACCCAATCTACTTCTGACCCATCTTTGGTTCCTTCTGACATTTATTTCTCTTTCATTAAATCAACAAACATGACTTTAGTGTCCACTCTGCACCAGATACAGGACTAGACACCCCAACAAAGTTGAATTAGACATAGGCTTAGAGAGTAGCCAAATTCTCAGTGTTCTGTCTTTGTAGTGTCTCACAGATTTCTTTCTTCCTTTCTCTTCCTCTACCAGCTGGTTCAGACCCTCATTACCTCTCCAGGCTTTTCAAGAGTCCGTTTCCACCCACTCTGCCACACTCCTTTACTAAAGCACAGTAGTGATATACCACAAATATGCCTGATATTTGCTTTCATGCTTTTGTTCATATTGTTTCCTCTAACTAGAAAGTCTTCACACTCTCTACCTCGTGAAATCATATGCACTCATTTTTTTCACCCCATTTCTAATTCCACTCTTCCCAGAAGGCTTTTGACTTTGGCAACAATGTCTTTTCTCCTCTCCCTTAACCTGCCTTAACATTATTGTCCTTTTGATTTCCTGAAGATGTACCTTATGCTGTAAAAACATTTGTACATGCTCTGTTTCTTCCCACTAGGCTCTTAAGTTTGTTCAGGGCAGTGACTGCATTTTATTGCAGCTACACAGACTCTAATTCTGTGTTTGAATCCTGGCTTTGCCACTTTTGAGCTCTGTGGCTTTGGCAAGCTACTTATTCTCTGTTTCAGTATCCTTATCTGTAAAATGGGGTTAATAATATTAACTAATCGATAGGGTTATGATGAGGATTTAATGAATAAAACATACAGGCTAGCACATAGTAAGCACTCAATTAGCATTTGCTGACCTTTTGCACATCAGGATGATTGACAATTTGTTACTATCATTTATTTTGGGGAGTACAGAAATTTAAATGTTAAATAACTCTCCCAAGTCAAGGAAGAACTAGGTCTAGAAGTCACATCACTTCAACTCCACTTCCCAAAATATTATGAGTTGGGAGGAATATATTTGAGTATTTTGTCATCTTCTTAAGTAGAAACTCAGAGTCAGGCTATGTAATTTTACATATTCTGGTTTTAATATGTGTAAGATTATTTGAGCAAAATTCACATCCTACATAAATTTTCACATTCTGTATCTTATCTGCCAAGCCCTAATTCTCAGCTGTAAATTCCTTGACCCTAAATCTGTGAAGGCCTCAACTGTTCCAGGATGATCCATGATATTATTCCCACTTACCTTACTCTCTTGCTTTGATTTGGTTCTAGGAAACCAAATCA
>CAUYRB010003173.1:0-2500 GCA_963574695.1 Propithecus perrieri | reverse complement strand
TGACATAACTACCATCCTCCCCCAAAATACCCCACAGTCAAGGCCTGGTTTCTAAAGGAAAAGAATAATTTTTTAGGGAATAACATTGTTGGCAATGGCATCTTCAAGTGGAAAGGAGAGTTATTATGCAAATACTGAAGTATGGTTTTTAAATTGTCTGAAGAAAATTCTCTAGGTATGTATTTTGTAAACAAATAACTAATATATATGGTCTAAGCAAAAAGAACTTTAGATCATATTGACAGAAAGGAAAATTTGAAGATATAATTAATTAAATCCTTCTCTTCATTTTATTATCAATTTATAAAAACATTTTGTTTTTGCTTTTGTTTGTTTTAAAGATCTTTTATTGTTTAGGAATTTTTTTTAAATTTCAGAATATTATGGAGGTACAAACATTTTGGTTGCATATAACACCTTTGCCTCGCCCAAGCCAGGGCTACATGCATGCCCTTCTCCCATACAGTACTCTCTGCATCCATTAATTGTGAGTTTACCCATGCCCACCACTGCCCTCACACCTGACCGGCACCCAGTGAGAATATTACTACCATGTGAGCACCTTAGTGTTGATCAGTTAGTACGAATTTGATGGTGAGTATATGTGGTGTTTGTTTTTCCATTCTTATGATACCACACTTCAAAGGATGGGCTCAAGCTCTACCCAGGATAATATAAGAGATTGTAGTTCACCATTATTTTTTTGTAGTTGAGCAGTATTCCATGGTGTACATATATCACATTTTATTAATCCACTCATTCATTGATGGGCACTTGGGTTGTTTCCACATCTTTGCAATTGTGAATTGTGCTGCTATAAACATTCTAGTGCAGATGTCTTTATTATAGAATGTCGTTTTTTCCTTTGAGTAGATGCCTAGTAGTGGGATTGCTGAATCAAATAGTATTTCTATTTTTAGCTCTTTGGGATATCTCCAAATTACTTTACACAGCAGTTGTACTAATTTGCAGTCCTGCCTGCAGTGTAAGAGTGTTCCAATCTCTCCATATCCATGCCAGCATTTGCTGTTTTGGGACTTTTTGATAAAGGCCATTCTCACTGGAGTTAGGTGATATCTCATTGTGATTTTGATCTGCATTTCCCTAATGATTAGTGATGTTGAGCATTTTTTCATACGTTTACTGGCCATTATTCTGTCTTCTTTTAAAAAGTTTCTGTTCATATCCTTTGCCCATTTATTGATGGGGTTGTTTGATTTTTTTCTTGATTTTCTTAAGCTCTACATAAAGAGTTGGTGGTTTCTTTATCATCTGTACACATCCACCCTAAATACAAATATACACATGATTCATATACAGAGACAACCTGTTTATCTTCTTAACCAATCATAATAATAAAAGCTGTTTTAGGAAGGCAAAATTCTGATCAAAACTTAAATTATATTATCAGCGCACTTAAAAATACATTATCCGGAAAACATAATTACCTGATAGCAGTCTCCTTTAAGATTGTCTAAGACATCACCGCACGTTTTTCGCATGTATTTCTTACATCCATCAATCACCATTTGGTCAATGTCCAAAACAGGTTAAGGAGAATTTGAGTGTATCAGAGAATTCTGAAACAGTAGTACTTCAAACAAAAGGTTAAGGCTGGGCGCAGTGGCTCACGCCTGTAATCCTAGCACTCTGAGAGGCCGAGGTGGGAGGATCGCTTGAGCTTAGGAATTTAGGACCAGTCTGAGCAAGACCTGTCTCTACTGAAAATAGAAAAAATTAATTGGGCATGGTGGCATGCGCTTGTAATCCCAGCTACTCGGAAGGCTGAGGCAGGCAGGAGGATCACTTGAGCCCAGGAGTTTGAGGTTGCTGTGAGCCATGATGACACCACTGCACTCTAGCCCAGGTGACAGAGTGGGACTCCATCTCAAGGAAAAAAAAAAAAATGAAGCAGAGAAGGCCAAGAAGACAATCCTACCAATTTAAAATTAAAAAATAAATAAAAAGGTTAAGACAAACATAAAGGTTTTATAATACTAATCTGGGTGTTGCAAGTTAAAAAATAAGACAGTGATTTTATTTTCACACCAAGGACATTCAGAAGGAACTGAATTCTCTTTTCTTCTCATGAGATGGCTTCAGAAAGCCATTAAGGAAACTGCTGAGTAGTAGACATGGCAGCAAAGTCACTTCCTCTTTAATACTCAACTACATTATCTCTGCCTCTTGTTGGTGGCCACATAAAAATCTACCGGCACTAAATAGAAATGTCTGTTCAAGGTAGTCTATATAACACATTTGCCTAGAGTGTGTGGTAACTTGAGTCTCAAGACACTAAAGGAAGGAAGGAAAAGCAGCCCACTGAACTCATTCATTCTCTTATACAACAAAGGATATCTCTACCATAGTGACCATCTTTGGTTTCAGTTTGACTATTTCACATAATATGCCCCCATCTCCACCTCCCAGAATCAGTACATCTTTGCCAGTGTAATCTTCTTTGCCACTGCCCATGATGGCCCGGGTATATGCCAAGTCA